>PVIY010025539.1:0-36570 GCA_004026745.1 Myrmecophaga tridactyla | reverse complement strand
CTTGGTTGGACTCAATCCCTGCTACTGTTTCCTTACTCTCCGCGAATCCGCCTATGGGGGAGGGCCGCCGGCCGCCGCGGCTTTGGGGAACTCAGATCGGGCGAGTGCGCGAGTGCGGTCGTTTGGATTCAATTTCTGCTACTGTTTCCTTTCTCTCCACGGAGCCGCCTATGGGGCGAAAAGCCTTGTTTTAATCGTAATCATTTTGTAAAGATACCCATTGCTTCTAATCCCTATTCAGTACTCTCTGTTGGAAACTTTAATTAGCTTATCTCCATGGAGATGTGACTCAACCAAGTATGGGTATTAGACTTGATTAGGTGGAGATGAGTATCCACCCATTCCAGGTGGGTCTTGATTAGTTTCCTGGAATCCTTTAAAAGAAGAAGCATTTTGGAGAAAGCTTCAGAACACAGCAGAACCACAAAGCACAGAGTCCATCAGCCAGTGACCTCTGGAGATTCTGAGAGAGCAGAGAATGATGACAGAATCTCAAAGCCACAAGAAACAGAGAGTTCCTTTTGAGAATGAGGAGAATGCTGCAGAACCACAAAGCAGAGTGTCCACCAGCCAGTGACTTTTGGAGATGAAGAAGGAAAATGCCTTTTTGGGAGCTTCATGAAACAAGAAGCCAGAAGAGAAGGCTAGCAAACTTCACTATATGCCCTTCCAGCCAAGAGAGAAACCCTGAACATCATTAGCCTTTTTGAACCTAAGTATATTTCCCTAGATGCCTTAGATTGGATGTTTCTATAGACTTGTTTTAATTGGGACATTTTCTTAGCCTTAGAACTGTAAACTAGTAACTTATTAAACTCCCCTTTTAAAAAGCCATTCCATTTCTGATATATTGCATTCTGGCAGCTAGCAAACTAGAACAGATTTTGGTACAGGGAGTGGGGTGATGCTGCGGTTTGCAAGTACCAAACATGTTGGAATGACTTTTTAGATGGATAAGGGGAAGATTTTGGAGGAATTGTGAGGAGGTTGATAGAGAAGGCCTAGAATGCTTTGAAGAGACTGTTGGTAGAAATGTGGACCCTAAAGACACTTTTGATAAGGCCTTAGACAGAAATGAGACATATGTTATTATAGACTGGAAGGAAAGTGAGCCTTATTTTAAAATGACAGAAAATCTGGCAAAATTGACTAGTGGTTTTGGCTGGAAGGCAGATTTTAAATCCATGAACTTGGCTATTTAGCAGAAGAGATCCCTAATTAAATGTGGAAAGTGCAGCCTGGTTTCTCTTCACAGCTTACGGTGAAATGTGACAGGAAAGAAATAAGCTGAAAACTGAACTCTTGGGTATAAAGAAACCAGAAATTGATGCTCTGGAAATTTCTGGGCTTCCAGGAAGGGAGACCCCAGAGAATAGTACCCCACATGAGGATTTAGCCAAATGTGGAAACAGTCAGCCATTTCAGAGAAAGCCAGGCTTGGACATGAAGTTATCCAGGAAGGATTTGTGGAAACTCCTTATGTTTGATGAGCATGATCTGAGGCTACTGCATAGAAAGCCAACGATAGTGTTGCAGGATCTGTATGAAGAGAACCACTGCCATTTGGGACTGGGAGGGTTTGAGAAGGGACACATTGAAGGAAAAATAACTTCAGAGGCAAAGCCTTGGAGGCTGGGGTCTGAAGTCAAGAAGCCTTGGGCCAGGAGAGCCAACCCACCCATGCATGTGGAGAGGGTGAGTTTGCCCCAAAGGCAGAGGATGGGCCTTCAACCTCATTGCAGTGGAAGAGTCATGCTGCCTCAGGCCTTGGAGAGGATGAAACATATTCCTTGGGGTTTGGGGAGAGTCTGGCTGTCACCACATGGAGGAGTTGACTTTGTGCCTTGGAGATGGCAGAGAGCCTTGGTGCATCCCCAATCCTTGGAGAGGGTGAAGTCAGGAAAAAGGTGGTCTCCCCAGATGTCCCCCAAGGTTGCAAGAAAATTGGAGAGAGATGGGCCACTCTCTTTGTAAAGCCTCGAAGATAAATGACCCTCAGACTTTGAAATCTAATGGACTTTTCCCTGTGGATTTTCAAAACTGCTTGGGTCCTGTGACCCCAGTGTTCCTTCCTCCCTATGGAAATGGGTGTATGTATCCTATGACTGTTCCTCCTTTATATGTTGGCAACAAATAAGTTGTTTTGAATTTTTACAGGTCCAGAGCCAGCAGAGAAAATTTTGCCATAGAACAGACCATGCCTGTAACTAACTTTGATAAGATTTTGTACTGGTTTTAACCTTGTATTTTATTTGTATTGTTACTGAATGGTTTTAGGTTCTCTGATATTGTTATGGAATGAACGTATTTTGTATATGGGGAAAACATGTCTGTTTTAAGGTCCAGAGGGTGGAATGTGCTGCTTTGAAAGGATTTATGTACCCTAGAAAAGCCATGTTTTGACCCTAATCCCATTTTGTAAAGACAGCCATTTCTTCTAATCCCTATTCTGTACCACATGTTGGAAAATTTAATTAGATTATCTCCATGGAGCTGTGACTCAGCCTAGTTTGAGTATTAAACTTGATTAGGTGGAGATGAATCTCCACCCATTCCAGGTGGGTCTTGATTAATTTACTAGAATTCTTTAAAAGAAGAAGCATTTTGGAGAAAGCTTCAGAATGCAGCAGAACTACAAAGCACAGAGCCCACCAGCCAGTGACCTCTGGAAATTCTGAGAGAGCAGAGAATGATGACAGAATGACATAGCCACAAGAAACAGAGTTCCTTTTGAGAATGAGGAAAATGCTGCAGAACCATGAAGCAGAGAGTCCACTAGCCAGTGGCTTTTGAAGATGAAGAAGGAAAACACCTCCTTGGGAGCTTCATGAAGCAAAAAGCTGGAAGAGAAAGCTAGCAAACTTTGCCATGTGCCCTTCCAGCTGAGAAAGAAACCCTGAACATCATTGGCCTTCTTGAACCTAAGTATCTCTCCCTGGATGCCTTAGATTAGACATTTCTATAGACTTCTTTTAATTGGGAAATTTTCTTGGCCTTAGAACTGTGAACTAGCAACTTATTAAATTTCCACTTTTAAAAGCCATTCCATTTCTGGTATATTGCATTCCAGGAGCTAGCAGACTAGAACATATAATGTATGCAAGCCTTATGTCAGATATTTGTATTGTAGATATTTTTTTCCCAGTCTGTGGTTTAACTTTTTATTTTCTGCTCTTTTTTTTATATTCTGTATGGTGTGGGTCACATTTCATTCTTTTTCCATGTGAGTATCCCCTTATTGCAGCACCATTTGTTGAAATTTTTTTTGTTTGTTCGGTTTTTCATTTGTTTGTTTGTTTGTTTGTTATTTGGGAAGTGCATAGGCTGGGTATTGAGCCAGGGTCTCCCACATGGCAGGCAAGAATTCTACCACTGAACTACTGTTGAACCCCTTGTTTTCTGGTCTTTTAAAGAGCAGGAGTTATTTTTGATGATGTCTAATTTATCAAGTTTTTGCTGATCTGGGGTTTTGTGCACTATCTAAAAAATCATTCCCTAACCAAAGCTCACAAATATATTTTTCCTCTATTTTCTAACAGAACATTTCTAATTTTAGCTTTTATATTTGGGTCTATGATCTATTTTGATTTAATTTTTGTATATGGTTGAGGTTCGCTATTTTTACACATGGATGTTCAATTGTTCTAATACCAATTATTGAAAGGTCTATACTTTCTGCATTTAATTTTATTGGCATCGTTATCAAAGAATCAATCATCATATATGTGTGGATCTATTTGTGGACTTTCCATTCTGTTCAAATGATTTATAAGCAGCCAAATCCACACTGTCTTTAATAGTGTAGAATTATATTTTCTTAAAATTAAGTAGTATGTGCACTTTAACTTTGTTCTTCTTAATCAAAAATTGTATAGTCAACTTTAGGTCTTTTTTCATTAAATTATAGCATCAGTTGGTCAATTTCTTCAAGAATGGCTGTGGGCATTAATACTGGTGAAAAAAAAACAAAAACTCTGAGTGACATATCTTAAAAAGAATTTGCTTACAATGAGTTAAAAACATTCAAAGAACTGAACTTATTTCCACTCTTTTTCTTATCAGACTAGACTGCATTTTAGTGGGTATTTCTTGGAGCCATCAAGGGAATAGACTTATTGTTCATGCAAAGGGTGGCAGCTGCATTTTCCAGGGAGAATCTATTTAAGAACCCACAGTCTTGGGCTCTTTCCAAGGCATTGTAAAATTTGCTCTTCAGTGTCTGATTTACTTTAAGGTTTTTTGTTATTACAGTTTAGAAATAAAATTTATTCTGCATACATCCTGTTAAAACAGAATTTTCTCCTCTGTTAAGCAGAGATAAAGACTGCAAGAACATGAATTTCATAGCATTAGTTGCACTTTGATATTAGATGAAAATAGGACCTGATGCTTTTAATTATAAGGCTCATGGTTGAAGGAGGCACACATCAAAATAAATTTGAATACATGATTTAGTTATGTTTCATGAATTATTTTTCTTGAATAATTTAGTGAAGGTGGCAGTACCTAAGAATATAAACTGAAGGAAAATCCATTTTGTCTCTCTTAGATACTTCTTCCACTAAGAAGTGGAATTTAAAAGATTGTATGGTATTCAAGTTTGCTATCTGCCAGAATGCAACACACCAGAGATGGATTGGCTTTCAATAAAAGGGGATTTATTCAGTTAATGTATAGTTCTTCAGAGGAAAGGCAACTAACTTTTAGCTGAGGTCCTTTCTTAAATGGGAAGGCAAAGGGCAATCTCTGTTGGCCTTCTCTCCAGGCCTCAGGGTTTCAACAACTTTCCCTGGGGTGATTCCTTTCTGCGTCTCCACAGGCCTGGGCTGAGCTGCAGTGCTGAGATGAGGTATGCTGAGCTGCTTGGGCTGTGCTCCATTAAGCGCTCTCATTTAAGCACCAGCCAATTAAATCAAACATCGTTCATTGCAGCAGGCATGCCTCCTAGCTGACTGCAGATGTAATCAGCAATAGATGAGGTTCACATGCCATTGGCTCATGATCACAGCAATAGAACTAGGCACCTTCACCTAGCCAAGTTGACACCTGAACCTAACTACCCCTATGGTAAGTATATGTTTATCATTTTAAGAAACTGCCAAGCTATTCCCTAAAGTATTTGTGCCATTGTACACTCCCACCAGTAATGAACGCTTCCAGTTGCTTCAAATCCATCTGTCTCTTTTCTCTCCTCTTCCTTATTTTTTCCTTCTCCTTCTCCTTCTTTCCTCCTCCTATTCTTTCTCCTCCTTCTTCCTTTTCTTTCTTCTTCGCCTTCCTCCTCCACTTCTTCCTCTTCATTTCCACTTCCTCTGCCTCCTCTTCTACTTCTTTGAAAGCACAAGTATTTATGCATAACACATGGCTCTACTTAAACATCTGGGCACTGCTTCCTTCAGAAGACACTTGCATGCTTCTCAGGTTGGATGGGTACACTGAAGACAGCACCTTTCATGAATAGCACATGGGTGGGGACACCAGTGTCTGTCTTGATAAGCAGCCCAGTTTTTTGGTCAACTTTCTGCATATTTATCACTTTCTGAATAAAAGTGTACATGCTAAACAAGGCCTTCATAGGTGTGATAGGTATTACTGATAAGCTTGTGAAAGACAGAGGGGGCACTTCCAGCAGAAAGCATGCTGTTCTTTTGACAGGGGGCTGGATGCTCCCCACATTGTTACAGCTTCCAGGACTGCCTGAGGAATAGGAGTTGGCTTTTCCCACTTACGGTCTCTGAAAGCCGCACATTTTATATATTCTCACTCTAGAGATGGAGCTAGATAACAATGGTTAATAGTAAAAGAAATTAAAAAACAGCTATTTTATTGGGAGTCTCAAGAATTCTAAGAGTGGGAGACCTTGATTATGGGCCCTGAAAGTGTAGTAAGAAGCTTTGTATGCTTTCTTATGTCTCTTTTCTAGATAATCCTGAGGAAAATGCCATTTGGTCTTGAGAATCAGGATACTTCTTTGTCTGTGAGTAGGACTTCTACGTACAGGTTTCCCAGGTGCTTTATGCTGCCTCTTCCTGAGCCAGCCCCCCTCCCTTCACCTCTCTGGAGAGCATTAGTACCTGGATTTGGGAATGTCTTTCTTCTGGCCAGGCTTTCTGCCTACACTGATCATCACAATTTTTAAATTTTCTGCCCAAATAACTCAAGGATGTATTGGAGCATCACAACAGATCTCATTCCCTGTTCAAGGTTCCATGTAATTATGGTATTCAAATAAACTAACCATACAAGTAAATTACATAGTGTGCTTGAGAAAATATAAATTTTGCACCAAATAAACATCTCTTCCTTTGATCTCACACAGAAGTTGAGGTTTGAAAACACAGTCAATATCATCCTTTACCTTTTAGTCTGATTTGCCTTAGTCCTAACCAGATCAGCTTCTATCATATGTCTAATTAAAGTCTCATCTCTTTTTTCAGCTTTTTAAACAGTTGCTGTGTGGGGGTAGTGCTGACCTTCTTAGCTGCCAAACTCCAGCTCTGAGTCTCAGATATCACACAGATACTCAAAGTCCCAGGGGACAACCAAGTTATGCACAAAGAGCTCAGCATTTCAGAATTTAGAAATAACTATTACAGCTCAGGAATAATCGTGACTTCTGTAAAGCTTACAATCTAGGAACCTTTACTATAAGCCCTCCCTGATACCCTATGCTCTCAAATTCAGTTCTTAGAGTTTGCACATGATAGTCCATATTAGTGAGGCATTATTTTTGCTTTCTCATTTCTGGCTTATTTCACTCAACATACTGCCCTCAAGGATCATTCACCTAGCTTCATGCCTCACAACTTCATTTCTTCTTGCAGCCACTCAGTATTCCATCTTGTATGTATATACCACAGTTCACCCTTCTGTTGAACAGTGGATGTACCCTTAAGCCAACTCCATCCATTGCAAATCATGAATATTGCTGCCCTAAACACCAGTGTACAAAGTGCATCTGTGTCCCTGTTTTCAGTTCTTCTAATTATATACATAATAACAGGGTTGCAGGATCATGTGGTGTGCTGGTTTAAAACTATTATATAATCCAGAAAAGCCATGTTTTTATCCTGATCCAATCTTATGGAGGCATCCATTTCTTTTAATCCTGATTCAATATTGCAGGGCAGAAACTTTTGATTAGATTATCTACACAGAGACGTGGCAAGCCCAATTGTGGGTGTGGCTTTTTGATTAGCTGGAAATATAACTCCACTCGTTCAAGGTGGACCTTGATTGGTTTACTAGAGTTCTTTAAAAGGAGAACATTTTGAAGAAACCTCAGAGCAGTTGCAGACACTTGGAAAACAGTTGCTTCAGACCTGAGAGTGCCAAAATGATACCCTGACATTTAGAGATACAGGGCCCAGCAGATGTCACTCTGTGCCTTGTCATGAGATACTAAGCAAGCCAGAACACAGAGTTGTGTCCCAGAAGAGCTAAGTGAAGACCCACAGATGCCAAATGAGGAATCCCCACAGGAAACAGAGGCTGAAAGCAATGGAGTCCAGGAGCAAGCTATCAGCAGATGCCAGCCACATGCCTTCCCAGATGACAGAGGTGTTCTGCATGGCATCAGTCTCTGTTGAGTGAAGATAACCTCTTGTTGGTGCTTTAGTTTGGACATTTTCTTAGCACTGGAACCATAAACTTGTAACTTAATAAATTCCCCTTTTAAAAGCCATTATATTTCTGTTATATTGCATTCCGGCAGCTTAACAAACTAATGCATATGGCAACCCTATACTTAGCCTCCTGTGAAACCACCACACTGCCCTCCAGAGGGGCTGCAACATTTTACTTCCCCATCAACAGTGAATAGGTACATCTCTACACATTTTCTCCAGCACTTGAATCTTTCTGTTTACTTTTTAAGCAGTTTTATTCATACCCCATACAATCCATCCTAAGTAAATAATCGATGGTTCCCAATATAATCATATAGTTATGAATTCACCACCACAATCCATATGAGGAGATATCCATTTCTTCTGCAATGAAAGAAGAGGAAAAAGATGAAGACTAAAAAATAAAAAAAGAAAAGAAAAGAAAAAGGAGAAGAAACAACAAACCAAGAATGCCATACCCCTCCCTTATAGTCCCTTCTCATTGACACTTAGATTTGGTATATTGCCTTTGTTACATTTAATGGGAGCTTGTTACAGTGTTTTGTTAACCATAGACCCTAGTTTGCATTGATTGTATTTTTTCCATATACGATCCAATGTTCAATATCTTGCACTGTTGACATTCATTTGCTCTCTTTCTTGTAAAATCATTCTTAATTTGTACATTTAATTACCATCATTGTCCATTTTAGGTTTCTCTAAGTTATACAGTCCCAGTCTTTATCATCTTTTTAAATTTTTAAATTATTAAAATTTTTTTTATTGTATAGTATAACGAGTATACAAAGCAAAGAAATAAAAAAGCAACAGTTTTCAAAGCACTCTTCAACAAGTAGTTACAGGACAGATCCCAGAGTTTGTCATGGGCTACCAGACGATCCTCTCATATTTTTCCTTCTACCTGCTCCAGAATAGAGGAGGCTAGAGGGATTAAATACTTATCATCACAATTGACATTTTTTTTCCTTTTTTTTCTGAACAATAACATATATACAAAAAAAGCTATAAATTTCAAAGCACAGCACTACAATTAGTTGTAGAACATATTTCAGACTTTGACATGGGTTGCAATTAAACAATTTTAGGTTTCTACTTCTAGCTGCTCTAAAATACTGGAGGCTAAAAGAGATATCAGTTTAATGATTCAGCATTCATATTCATTTGTTAAATCCTATCTTCTATGTATAATTCCATCATCACCTTTGATCTTTCCATACCTCTCATTGGGGTTGTTCGGGCTATGGAAATTCTAAATTTTTGATATTGGAAGGTTCTTTCACTATTATGGGGTAGGAAGATGGAGCTATCTGATGTTTTGGAGAGGCTGGGCTAGGTTTCAGGACTTATCTGGACCAAGGACCCATCTGGAAGTTGTAGGTTTCTGGAAAGTTACTCTAGTGCATGGAACCCTTGTGGAATCTTATAAATTGCCCCAGATGTTCTTTAGGATTGGCTAGCATGGTCCTGGTTGGGGGCTGGCAGGTTATGATAGGTAGCAAGGTCTACCTGAAGCTTGCATAAGAGCAACCTCCATAGTATCCTCTTGACTCTATTTGAATGCTACCTACCACTGATACTTTATTAATTACACTTCTTTCCCCCCATTTGGGTCAGGATGTAATTGTTGATCCCATGGTGCCAGGTCTGGATTCACCCCTGGGAGTCCTCTCCCACATTGTCAGGGAGACTTTCACTCCTAGTTGTCATGTCCCATGTAGGGAGGAGGTTAATGATTTAACTTGCAGACTTGGTCTTAGAAAGACTGAGGCCACATCTGAGCAACAACAGAGGTTCTCCAGAAGTAACTCTTAGTCATGCCTATAAGTAGTCTAAGCTTCTCTGCTACTTACATAAGCTTCACAAGAGTAAGCCTCATGATTGAGGGCATGGCCTATTGATAGGGGTGTCCCTAAAGTTTGATGCAGCATCAGGAGATTACCTGATGGTAAGGTTTAATAGTTCCATAATCTTCCTCCCTTCCTCAGAAGACTTTGCCAATACTTTTTGATTATCTGCTTAATAAACTCTAGGATGTTTCCAGGCATTACAATAATCTATACAGGATTAAAGGACCTCTTTTTTATTCTATGATTTCTGTGTTTCAGTAGTTCAAATGAGTTACACAGCTAGGTTGAATTAGATAATGCACTACAGCAAATTTCAGTTCCAGATCAAATAAACCTCTCTTCCATTGGTCTCAAAGAGTGTGTATGGTTCTAAAATATAGACACTATCTTCCTTACCCCTATGTTCTGGATTACTTTAACCCCACCCTGTTCAGCTTCATTGTTATCTCTAAATATCAGGTTATATATGTAAAATAACCTCTCAAAACCCAGAAATAATAATTTCCATGCCGGACTTAATGAGTATGCTCTAAAAGCTTATAATCTAAGCCCCTGTTTTCTTATAAGCATTTTCTAAAGGTGACCATGCCATTGTTGTTTTCTTGTTTCTGGCTTATTTAGTCTCACCAAATATCCCACGTGTTCACTCACATCGTTGTATACCTCACGACAATGTTCCTTTTTGTAGCAGCACAGCCTTCATTCATAAGTATACATCATTTTTTGCCACTCTACTTCTCGGTCAGGGCATCATTCAGCCACCTGCATTCATTGGGCATCAGTAGAGGGCCCAAAGTCCATGTCCATCAACGTTCTCAATTTTAGATAATTTCATTGTTCCCAAGAGACAGAAAACCAATAGACACACTGTCACTAAATAGGAGATCTAAACCTCCTCTTAACTCTTATCCCTCACCCCATTATTTACCTCTGCTGTTGCTGTGGTAGTGCTGATGGTTTCCTTTTGAACATAGCCCATAGCATGCAATAGCAGTTTTCCCCTTGTACCCTGGGCTTAAACACTCTTTATACAAGAATCATATCTTTGAAGTAATTCTTACAAGAACTCATTCATATTTCTAGTGTGAGTCAGTGGGACACTTAGGTCTGTACAACCCCTTTCAGTCTTGTTCATCTTCAATATGGTAATATTACTTCTAGACCCACAAGAGACTCACCTTTGCTCCTATCTATTCCCTTACACTGTAGTTCAACCTCATTAGCTAATGGTTCACCCATCTATAGTTTCTATGTATTTCTAAGTCCCCTATATTCTGTATTATAAGCTTCTGATTATACCTTTATGCTGGTTATAAAAGTGGAATCATACAGTATCTATCCTTTTATGTCTGGCTAGTTTCATTCAGCATTATGTCCTCAAGCCTTGTCCATCTTGTCACATGCTTCAGGATGTCATTTTGCCTTACTGCTGCATAATAGTCCATCGTTTGTATATATCACATTTTGTTGACCCACTCATCTGTTGATGGGTATTTGGTTTGTTTCCATCTTTCGGTGATTGTGAATAATGCTGCTATGAACATTGGTGTGTAAATAAATGTCTGCTTGTGTCATTGCTTTCAACTCTTCTGGATATATATCAAGTAGTGCTATTGCTGGGTCATAGGGCAACTCAATATTTAGCTTCTCAAGGAACTACCAAACAGTCTTCCATAGTAGCTGTACCATTATACATTTCCAGCAGCAGTGCATAAATGTCCCAGTTTCTCCACATCCTCTCCAACATTTATAGTTTCCTGTTTCTTTAACAGCAGCCATTCTTATAGGTATGAGGTGGTATCTCATTGTAGTCTTGAGATACTTACATTTCCCTTATAGCCAGTGAAAATGAGTATCTTTTCATGTGCTTTTGAGCCATCTGTATTTGCTCTTCAGAAAAATGCCTATTCATATCTTTAGACCATTTTATAATTGGGTTGTTTGTTCCTTTGTTGGTGAGTTGTATGATTTCCTTGTATATACAGGAAATCAAACCTTTGTCTGTTATGTGATTTCCAAATATTTTCTCCCATTGAATTGGCTGCCTCTTCACCTTTCTGACAAAGTCTTTCGAGGTGCAGAGCATTTGATTTTGAGGAGTTCCTATTTATCTACTTTTTCTTTTGTTGCTTGTGCTTTGGGTGTAAAGTTCAGGAAGCTACCTCCTATTACTAGGTCTTGAAGGTGTTTCCCTACATTTTCTTCTAGAAGCTTTATGGTGTTAGTTCTTATATTTAGGTGTTTGATCCATGTTGAGGTAATTTTTTGTAGGGTATAAGATAGGGATCCTCTTTCATTCTTTCAGCTATTGATATCCAGTTCTTCCATGCCCAATTATTGAAAAGACTATTTTGTCCCAGTTCAGAAGATTTGGGGGCCTTGTCAAAAATCTGTTGACCATAGATTTGGTGGTCTGCTTCTGCTATCTTGGTTGGATTCCATTGGTCAATTACTTCTGTCTTTATGCCAGTACCATGCTGTTTTGACCACTGTGGCTTTATAATATATATTTTTAAGTCAGGAAGTGTCAATCCTCCCACTTCATTCTTCTTTTTTTAGAATGTTTTTAGCCATTCAGGGTCTCTTTCCCTCCCAAGTGAATTTGGTAGTTAGCTTTTCCAAATCTTCAAAGTAGATTGTTGGAATTTTGATTGGTACTATGTTGAATCTGTAGATCAATTTGGAGAGAATTGACATCTTAACTATATTTAGCCTTCCTATACATGAGCTGGGACTATCTTTCCACTTACTTAGATCTCCTTTGATTTCTTTTAGCAATGTTATGTAGTTTTCTGTGTTCAAATCCTTTATGCCCCTAGTTATGTTCATTCTTAAGTATTTGATTCTTTTAGTTGCTATTTTCAATGGAATTTTTTCCTTAACTGACTCCTCAGCTAGGTCATTCCTTGTGTATAGAAATGTTACTGATTTTTTGCACATTAATTTTATATCCTACCACCTTGCTAAATTTGTTTATTAACTCAAGTAACTTTTCTGTAGATTTCTCAGGAATTTCCAAGTATAGCATCATATCATCTGCAAATAATGAGAGTTTTACTTCTTCTTTTACAATTTAGATGCCTTTTATTTCTTTGTCCTGCCTGATTGCTCTAGCTAGAGCTTCTAACACAATGTTGAATAATAGTGGTGACAGTGGGCATCCTTGTCTTGTACCTGATCTTAGGGGGAAAGCTTCCAGTTTCTCCCCATTGATTCGATGCTGACCATCGTTTTTTTATGTATTCCCTTTATCATATTGATGTAGTTATCTTTGAGTCCTGTCTTTTGGAGTGTTTTTACCTGAAAAGGATGCTGAAGTTTTTCAAATGCTTTTTCAGCATCAGTCAGATGATATGTGATTTTTCCCTTTCGATTCGTTAATGTGCTGTATTACATTAATTGATTTCCTTGTGTTGAACCATCTTTGCATTCCTGGTATAAACCCCACTTGGTCATGGTGTATAATTCTTTTAATGTGCTGTTGGATTTGATTTGCTAATATTTTATTTAGAATTTTTGTGTGCATGTTCATTAGGGAGATTGGACTGTAGTTTTCCTTTCTTATAGCATCTTTACCCAGTTTTGGTATTAAAATGATATTAGCTTCTTAAAATGGGTTAGGCAGAGTTCCTTTTTCCTCAATTTTTTTGAAAAGTTTGAGCAGGATAGGTGTTAATTCTTTTTGGAATGCTTGATAAAATTCCCCTGTGAAACCATCTGGTCCTGGACTTTTCTTTGTAGGAAGATTTTTGATGACTCTTTGAATCTCTTTACTTGTGATTGATTTGTTGAGATCTTCTATTTCTTCCTGAGTCAGTGTAGCTTGATTGTGTGTCTCCAGGAATTTGTCCATTTCATCTAAGTTGTCTAGTTTGTTGGCATATAGTTATTCATGGCATCTGCTTATAATTTCTTTTATTTCTTCAAGGTCTGTGGTAATACATCCCTTCTTATTTCTGATTTTGTTTATTTGCATCCTCTCTCTTTTTTTCTTTGTCAGTCTTGCTAGTGGCCCATGAATTTTATTGATTTTCTCAAATAACCAACTTTTGGTTTTATTAATTCTTTCTATTGTTCTTTTGTTCTCCCATTCATTTATCTCTGCTTTAGTCTTTGCTATTTCTCTTCTCCTATTTGTTTTGGGGTTAGTTTGCTGTACTTTCTCAAGTGCCTCCAGGTTTGCTGTTAAGTCTTCGATTTTTGATCTTTCTTGTTTTTTAATATAGGCATTTAAGGCAATAAATTTCCTTCTCAGCATGTTCTTTGCTGCATTCCATAAGTTCTGGTAAGTTGTATTAACATTTTTATTCATCTCCAAATAGCTACTGATTTCTCTAGAAATTTCTTCTTTGACCCACTGTTGTTTAAGAGTATGTTATTTAATCTCCATATATTTGTGAATGTTCTCATTCTTTGGTGGTTATTGAGATCCAGCTTCATCCCATTGTGATCAGAGAAAGTGCTTTGAATAATTTCAATATTTTTATATTTATAATGACCTGTTTTATGCCCCAGCATATGATCTATCCTGGAGAATGTTCCATGAACACTAAAGAAGAATGTATAACCTTGTGCTTTGGGGTACAATGACCTATATATGTGTGTTAGGTCTAACTCATTTATCAAGTTATTTAACTTCTCTATTTCCTTATTGATCTTCTGTCTGGTTGTTCTATCTATAGAGGAGAGTGGTGTATTGAAGTCTTCTATTATCATTGTTGAAATATCTATTGCTCCCTTCAGTTTTGCCAATGTCTTTCTCATGTACTTTGGAGCTCCTTGATTGGGAGCATAAGCATTTATGATTGTTATATCTTCTTGGTGAATTGACCCTTAAATTAACATATAGTGTCCTTTGTCTCTTATGATGTCTTTACATTTAAAGTCTATTTTGTCTGATATTAGTATAGCTATTCCTGCTTTCTTTTGGTTACAACTTGCATGGAAAATCTTTTTCCACCCTTTCACTTTCAATCTATTTGTATTCTTGTGTCTAAGATGAGTCTCTTATAAGCAGCATATAGCTGGATTATGTTTCTTAATCCATTCTGCCAATCTATCTTTTAATTGGTAAGTTTAGTCTGTTAACGTTCAATGTTATTACTGAAAATGCGTTTCTTGATTCCACCATCTTATCTTTTTTTATTTTATTTGTCAGATTTATATGTTCTTTTCCCTCTTTCTCTTTGTATTCTTTAAATTACCCATAGTGGTACTCTTCAATTCTATGCCCTCCTCCAGACCTCCCTCTCCTGTCTTTTTTTTCAGCTGGTAGAACTCCTTTTAGTATTTCTTGAAGGGCCAGTCTCTTGTTGAGAAATTCTTTCAGGACTTCTTTGTCTATGAAAACTTTAATCTCTCCCTCAGTTTTGAAGGGCAATTTGGTTGGAAAAAGAATTCTTGGCTGGAAGTCTTTCTCTTTCAGGATCTTGAATATATCATACCACTGCCTTCTCGCCTCCAGGGTGCTAGTTGAGTAGTCTGAATTCAGTCTTATTTGATTTTCCTTGTATGTAGTAGATTGTTTTTCTCTTGCTGCTTTCAGGATTTTCTGCTTCTCTTCAACATTTGACAGACTGATTAGTATGTGCCTTGGGGAAGGCCTATTTGAATTTATTCTGTTTGGAGTTCTTTGGGCTTCTTTGACTTGTACATTTATGTCCTTTATGAGGGTTGGGATGTTTTCCCCCATTATATCCTCAGCTACTCTTCCTAGCCATTTACTCCTCTCTTCTCCTTCTGGGACACCAATGATTCTTATATTCATGTGCTTTGTTTTGTCTATCATTTCCCTGAGTTCCCATTCAACTTTTTCCATTTTTTTGCCATTTGCTGTTTTGCATCTTTGAAGTCTATTATCCTGTCCTCTATATCATTTATTCTTTCTTCTGTCTCTTCAAATCTGGTGTTGTGTGCCTCTAGTGTGGTTTTTATTTGGTCAACATTGTCTTTAATCTCTGTGATATCTGCTATTTTTCTATTTATTCTTTCAAATTCCTCTTTGTGCTTTTCTACTGTCTTCTTGATCTCCTTTATGTCATTTTTTATCCCACTTATTTTATTAAGTAGAGTTGTCTGAACATCTTTCATTAGTTGCTCCAAGTCTGTGTCTCCTCTGGTGTTTTAATTTGGTCATTAGGAAGGGCTATATCTGTCTGCATTGTGATGTGCTTAATGATCTTCTGCTGTCTTCGTGGCATGTAAATATCTTGATTGACTGACTTTGGGAGTTGATTTCTTTCAGTAGTCTAAGGCCTTGTGTTTGTGAGATGGTTGTATAGCAGGGAGCAGGGAACAGGGTGGACACTCAGTGTGGTGATTTGCTTTAGGGCAGGTATGGGCACAGGTTGGGGATGTTACACTGATACTTGTGAATGTGGGCGCCCATTGGCGAGGGAGGATGTAGCTGTGTGGGTGCACCAGTCTGAGAGATGTAACCCTGGTGTGCACTGGTCCAAGGCACAGGGCCCTTTGTTTGCATGTGTAGAGCTGTGGCAGCAGGTCAGCATTATACCTTTGTGGATTGGGGGCAGATGTGACCCAGCTTCACAGGTCAGCACTTTCTCAGAGCTGGGAAGTATGACTGAGGGCCGTGCACATGAACAGTTCTAGGACTGCTGTAAAGTGTGGTTCCCAGAGCTGAATGATGTGATTGGGGGTCCATGCGCATGTGTAGGCCTGGGAGTGCCGTAATTGGATGCACAGAGCTCAGATGGGGTGGGGTGAGGCTGTGTGACACTATGGGTTGTGGGGGGGGGGGCTGGGGTAGCCTAAGTTCAGAGGTTAGTGACTATAGCCTTTATGCACTGGCAGCAACCTGCAGGGAACAGGGAGGGGAGGCAGTGCTCAGGAGGGGTACAGAAGAGGTAGATTGGGCTGCATTTGGGGTGGAACTAGGGGGCAGGTATGTGCACTGGGGGCTGGTGGGATGGGGGTGCCTGGAGCATGGGGAATGGGCCAGGTGATGGTGTTCGGGTGCATGAGATGTGGGGTGAGTCACTGGTCATGGGGCTGTGCTAGTGAGGGTAGCGTGCCCAAGGAACAAGGCCCGGCTTACTTCCTAGTCTCAGGCTCTCGTCCGTGCATTCCCATCAGCTCCTGTGCCTCTGTGCCAGCCTCCAGCTTTCTGCCTCTCAGTACCTTGACCTCTGCAACCAGGGCTGCAGCATATGGTGCAGAAGGCTCTCCCAGGTCAGCCGCACTCCACATCATCACCTCAGTCACCCTCCTGTTCTTTCTCTAACTTTTCTGTGGAGCAGGGCTAAGCTCGAGCAAGTCTATTCTTCTATCTTCCTGGAAGTCTTAGCACAATCCCAGTCTTCATCTTCTATCTTTCCTTCTGGTGTCATACATGCCCCAAGCCTTCCTCTTTAAACCATATTCACACTCAGCTTTGTTCAGTATACTTATAATATTGTGCTACCATTAGATAGAATTGTGCTATCCATTTCTGGATCTTTACAATCAATCCTGTTGAACATTCTGTATTCCTTCAGCAACAAATGCCCAATCTGTACCCTTTTTCTATCTCCTGGTAACTTGTGTTCTCAACTTTAACTCTCAAAATTTTCTCATTTATGTTAGTTCATATTGGTAAGAACATACAGTATCTGCCCTTATGTTTCTGGCTAATTTCACTCAACATAATGTCCTCAAAGTTCATCTACATTGTAGCATGTGTCATGACTTTATTTTCTATCCTTACTGATAGTCTTCATTTCTATCCTCTTCTCCAGATCTCTCTTTCCTGCCTTTTCTTATCTGCCTGTTGTGTTCCCTTTAGTATTTCTTGTAGAGCAGGTCTCTTATTCACAAACGCTTGGAACTGTCTGAAAACATTAAAAAAACTTCCTTCATTTTTGAAGGACAGTTTTGCCAGATATAGAATTCTTGGTTGGCTGTTTTTCTCTTTTAGTATCTTAAATAAATTCAACCACTGCCTTTTCACCTCCATGGTTTCTGCTGAGAAATCCACACTACTCTTATTGCTCTTCCCTTGCATGTGATGGATCACTTTTCTCTTGAAGCTTTCAGAATTCTCTCTTTGTCTTTGACATTTGATAATCTGATTAACAAGTGTCTTGGAGAAGGTCTATTCAGCTGTTCTGTTTGGGGTATGCTCACCTCTTGGACCTATAATGTTATTTCTTTCATAAGAGATGGGAATTTTTCAGTGATTATTTCCTTTTTTTTCTCCTTCTGGGACATCCATTACATGAAAGAATTATTCCTTCTGCCCCTTTTCTTCT
Source organism: Myrmecophaga tridactyla (assembly GCA_004026745.1). Taxonomy (NCBI): domain Eukaryota; kingdom Metazoa; phylum Chordata; class Mammalia; order Pilosa; family Myrmecophagidae; genus Myrmecophaga; species Myrmecophaga tridactyla. Next base: position 18,846 of record PVIY010025539.1, on the reverse strand, counting down.
CCTTCTCAGACACCCATAACATGAATATTTGTGCACTTCACGTTCTCATTCAATTCCCTGAGGCCCTGTTAATATATATATATTTTACCATATCTGTTCTTTTGTGTGTAGGATTTCACTCAACATAATGTCCTCAAATTCACCTGCCATTTAGTTCACTAATTCTTTCTTATGCCTCTTCAAATCTGCTGTCGTGAGTCTCCATTGTGGTTTTTAAAATCTCTTCTATTGTGCTTTTCACTACCATAAATTCTGCCATTTGTTTATTCAAGCTCTCAAGTTCTTCTTCATGGTTGCCCAATGTCTTCTTTATGTCCTTCATCTCTTTTGCCTTATCTTTCTTCAACTCATTGATTTGATTTAGCATGCTTGTTTGAACATCTTTAATTAGTTGTTTCAAATCCTGTATCTTGTTTGAAGTGTCAGTTTATTCCTTTGTCTGGGCCACATCTTCACTTCCTAGTATGATTTGTAATTTTTGTTGATGTGTAGGCATCTGATTTCCTTGATTAGTTTATTTTGGAGGTCACTTTTATCTTTTACCTATGTTTTTCTTTTGGATGGCTTTGTCGCCTATCTGTTATATGGCATTCATTTCAACTTATTCTAGACCTCTAGCATAGCTTCTGTTTAACAGATCAGAATTTTTCAGCTCTTGTTTCTCTGGTTCTTGCCCTGCTTATATGGAAGCTTCTTTAAAAAAAATATTTTTATTGACAAATCTTCATGCACATACAGTCCATACATGGTGTACAGTCAACGGCTCACAAAATCACCACATAGTTGTGTATTCGTCACCATGATCATGTTTAGAACATTTGTATCACTCCAGAAAAAGAAATAAAAAGAAAAACAAAACAAATCATACATTCCACATTCCTTATCCCTCCCTCTCATTGTCCACCAGTGTTTCTATCTACCCAGTTTATTTTACTCCTTATCCCCCCTATTATTTATTTATTTTTTGTCCATTTTTTTCTTACTCATCTGTCCAAAAGGAGCATCAGACACAAGGGAAACTTTTTCTTGAGGAATGTTTTTGCAGATAATATCTACCCCAGTCAGATGTTTGCAGACCAGCCAGGCCCAGGTCTCAGGAAGAGGGTGTAATCAGTTATTAAGTTTCCCTGAGGATGAGACTCAGCAGGTTGTCTGACTTTCCTGTGGAGCTTCTAGACTCTGTACTTTTCTTATAAGTGCAGGTGGCACTTGCCAGCCTGCAGCTCCCCACTAGTGTAAAGTGGTGCAGTGTCTTTAATTCTCAGCAGACCCTGTCCCTGCCAGGGTGTAGTTCAGATGGAGGTTGAGGTAGAAGGCATGCTTAAGCAATTTTTGCTTCCCAGCCCCTGGGTCTGAATTCTCTGAATAAGGGCCACCACTTGAGCTAGGCCTCCTCCCCACATCCCATTTTCTTGGAGAAAGAGACACCTTTTAGGGAATTATCTCCTTCACTTGACTAGTTACTTTCTCTCTCAGACCTCTCTTAACTCTGCCCTTGCCCGGGTCAGGGCTGATAATTGAAAATACCCAAGCTTTCCTCTAATGAGCTACTTAGAATAGTTAAAAAAAAAACAACAACAAAAACCCCTTTTTTTAGAGCCAGTGCCCAGCCCTCAAGTTTCACCAGTCAAGAGCCAGAATTGGTACCTGGCTCTTGGTACCCCTTTGCTTGGGGCAGAGCCCTTTTACAGTATTCTGAGTTGACCAACTCCAAAAGCCTGTTTCTTTTCCTTTTTTTTTTTTCCCATCAGCCATGTCTCCTCTCTACCAAGAAAGAACTTAAGGTTCTATTCCTGCTTGCTCTATGTTTATCTGTGCTCAGATTTTGTATTCAGCCATCCAAATTTGTTAATTAGAACTGCAATTTAAACTTGGTTGAGTTACCTTGCCTTGCTCTTAGACGAGTCTGCTTCTTTTTCCCTTGGGGAAAGGTCCCCAACATAACCTGCTGTGCCTATTGGGGGAGGGGCAGCAGCTTCTGCAGTTTGGGAGCTTTATTTACAGTTCTGCACTGTGATCTTGGCCCTTCCACCCATTCCAGATTGGTGTATGATGTGTGTCCAGTCACAGATGTTCCCTAAACAATTGTTCCAGGCAGGTCTTGGCTATTTACTAGCAGCTCTAGAGGACTAACTAAATTCCATACTTCCCTATGCTACCATCTTTTCCTGCCTCTGCCTTCATCTCTTACCATGTTGATCACTGTAGCTTTGTAAAAAGTTTTAGATCCAGGAAGTGTGAGTCTGCCTACTTTGTTCTTCGTTTTCAAGATGTTTTTTGGCTATTTGGGGCCTCTTACCCTTCCAAATAAATTTGATGTTTGCCTTTTCCACATCTGCAAATAAGTCTGTTTGAATTTTCACTGGGATTGCATTGAATTTGTAAATCACTTTGGGTGGAATTGACATCTTAACAATATTTAGTCTTCCCATTCATGAGCCTCAAGTGACCTTCCATTCACTTAGGTCTTCTCTGATTTCTTTCAGGAAAGTTTTATAGTTTTCCATGTATAAGTCCCTTATATCTTTGATTAAATTTGATTGATATTTGATTCTTTTAGTTGCTGTAAATGGATTTTTTTCTTGATTTCCTCCTCAAATTGCTCATTACTAGTATATACAAACACCACTGACTTTTGGGTGTTGTTCTTATACCCTGTCACTTTGCTGAATTTTCTTAATTAGCTCTAATAGATTTGTTGTAGATATTTCCAGACTTTTTATATATATGATTATGTCATCTGCCAATAGTGAAACTTTCTTCTCTTTTTCCAATTTGAATGTCTTTCATTTCTTTTTCTTGACTAAATTAATGTGAAGAAATATAGAGCCATGGCATTTTTATTTCAATGTGGATTCTACTTCTAAAATTTCTTTAAATCTTAGTAAGTGATATTTACATACTTTTATGCAATGCTGTAGAATATAACATATTCTTTGGGTATCTCAGCAATTCTTTTCAGTCCTGTGGTTCCTGAGCCACAAATAATATCTCTCAACCTACTTGATAAATAAGTCCACATTGGAAATATTGGTTTTATGCTCATAGCACTTTAATTTTCTTATAAATTCATGGTCATGAGAATGGTTAACAATTTGAAATTTGTAACTATTTTTCATGACAGTGGAGCAGATTTGCCATTTCACAGCCCACTCAATTCAAATCTCCATTTTTCTCTTCATGGCAGAAAGCATCATCTTGGATAACTTGGCTGCTTCTTTTGTAAAATGCTGTCTTTGTTGGGTAGATTCTGCTAGCTGAAGGATCCACTCCTTTGTCTTAAACTGGAGGCTCTGGAAGTGAGGGGTAGGTGCATGAGGGAAGGTGGTGGTTTTTTCTTGGGTTTCTATGTCTGTGGCATCTTCTGCTGAAGTATTTTCCTCCTTTTTGCTCTTCAGAGGTTGTCTGTGTTCTTTTGTCCCAACCTCAAGTTGTCTATAGGATCTAGTAGCCACATTCAGCTACTTCCATTCTTCTCTCTATGGCACAAAAACTTTTGGTTGTCCTGCTATGTTCTCTGAGGCTTTAAATTGCTTTTTTATTTTTTTTAGTCTTAAATATACTTGCTTTCATTTCTAGTCTAATGTTTCCAATGAGAATGGGGCCTCAAGCCATATCTATTCATGTTATCTTCAGCCCTTTCTTGGTGTGTGTAACTTCTCCTCAAAAAGGTTTTGACAAAGCCATGTGCAGAGGGCAAGGTGGAAACTCAGTCTATTTTAAACCTTTCCTCCTCCAGATTTTAAAAAATCATCTTTGCTTGGGAAAAAAACCAACAACAACAGCAACCCTGCATACTTTTCTGCATCTTTTCTAACTCTGTAAACCACATTCTTTGCTTGAGGTTTCTAAGCCTTCACTCATGCTAGTTACTGTGGAAATGTGTGGAATTCAAAAACATTTACATAGCAAATAATGACAGCTATGAAACATTTCCTCTCTTAACTGTCTCTTGTAATCCCTGGTTATCAAAAATGTTGTCTCTGATAGATTTGCAAAAGTCTACTTACAAGCTGAAAAGCCATGAATTGGACAGTTCATTGACTCAGTGGTCCCTTCTGGAATAGTAAGGACAATAAACACTGGCATGGGGTAGAGAGAAATAGGGAGTACCTTCCTTTAAGGTCCCAAGTTTTCTCTACTGCTATTACAACTAACAGCTTATGTATTCTGAAGTCAAATGGAATAAAACACTGTTAACTGTCACTACAGGGCAATCCCTTTCTTACAGAGGCTAAGACTAGTAGTTTAGCTGCTGGCATTGCTGGGAAGGAGAGAGGAAATATACATTTTCTCTTGACATTTCAGAATAAATAAGTTGAGCAAGAAGATAGTGGTATGCCAGGATGTGATATGTTGGGATGACGATGAAGGTATTTGAGGAGCTCAAGCTGATGATGTCAGGTCCGTAGTTGAAGCACAAATCTGCTAAAGCGATGGTTCCAAACCCTGCACCAATCACTTGGGGGTGCTTACTAAAAACAGAGATTCTTGGGCCTCCTGCATGGGCTCTGAATCAGAATTTCTAAGGTGTTAGTTGATATCTCCAGCTGATTTTGGTATAACCAGCTTGGTATTGGTTCAGTATGTTTGGGGGAAATACTAAGCTAGATGGTCAACAAAATATAAAATGGCAGGCTGGCTTTAAAAGACTTTGCTGTTACAGATGCTCAGATATGAATGGTGCTAGATAGAAAGAAAACTGAGCCAAAAATAATTTTCACGTTGTAAGGACTCATATATGGAAGAGCAGACATTTTCTTTGTAAAATTTTCAAAGATCCCATATTTGACACACTCTCTCTGATAATAAGCTCTTTGTGGAGTGATATTAAGCTGTTTTCTTTATTCAATAAGCTAATATCTTAATATTATCTTTTAATAATAATTAATATCTTCTCTTTATGCAATAAAATAATATCTTAATAAAAATATTTATTCCAGCCAAACTACGAATAGGTTTATCTAACTTGCTGTCTTTGTAGCTAGGCTAAAATTAAAAGAGAACAGTACTTAAGGTTGGTGTTTCATTAAAGTCTGGAAGCTCTGGGTTACCTTTCTATGTGATAGGATAGAACGGGGAGAGGCTGGCCCTCATCATTTCCGGTGGATTTTAGGACTTTATTAGCGGTAGCATTTAAATGCCCTGGAAGCAAGCCTTTTGTTGAAAAGTCTTTAATTGAATTAGGTAGGCTGTATTATGCACATTGTTTTAGTGCTTTTTCTTTTGTTCTCTTAGTTAGTGCTTTTATTCCCTTCCATCTGAAAATATTTTATCATTTCCTTCTGTGACTTCAGGCACAGATTGCTAGAATTTGGATTTTAGGATGTATGTAATCTCAGCATTGCTGCAAAATGAGATGTTAAAACCCAGGAGTTTTTAACCTGTGGTCCCGAGATGGCTTTCATAGAGCAAGTGAAATTTTTGTTGATTGCATGCTGGATTCTGTCCACATTCCCTCCCTGGGATCCTTCTGAAAATACCTCCAGGCAGACAGCCTGATGCTCAGGGGATTCAATCATGCATCTCCTTCCCTCAGTTTACAATTCCTGCTGCCTCTTGTCCAGTATCTGAAAACACCTGCTTCCCACATTTTGTCTAGTTCTTTAGTTGCTTGTGGGAGGCAAATCCTGAAACACTTACTTCTTCACAGGAGCAGGCAGGAGGTCCAGCCTCAGGATTGTCTTTGGTGATTTCCAATGCCTGGAATGCCCTGTCTTACTTTCTAAGGATGAACCCTTTCCTTCCCTCAGGTCTGCTCAGTCATCTTCAGTTCTGGCCATGCCACCCACTGGAAACAGCCACCCTCAATCTCAGCACCATTATCACCATAAAGGAAAACTAACAATGAAAAAAAAATAGATGAAGATTTGAACAGAACACTTCTTCACCAATGCAGATACATAAACAAAACACCAGTGTGCAAATGTCCATTCCTGTCCCCATGCTCAGTTCTTCCAGGTATATACTGAGCAACAGGGTTTCAGGATCATATGGTAACCCCACCCCTAGCCTCCTGTGGAACTACCATACTGCCTCCCAAGGGGCTGCACCTTTTAGTTTCCCTACCAACAGTGAATAGGTACATCTCTTTATCCTCATTTTCTCTAGTACTTGTTTCTCTCTGTTCATTTTAAACACATTTGCTCACACATCGTACAATCCAACCTAAGTGTATAGACATGCCTTTGACACCATAATCTATCTGAAGACATTTCCTTTTCTTCCACAAAGAATCCATATCCCTTCCCCATGCCCCCCACCTGTTGACATTTAGTTTTCACATAATGCCTTCAGTGGAAGCATGTTACAATGTTCCTGTTGACTAAAGACCCTAGCTTGCCTTAATCGTACTTTTCCCCATATGCCATCTATTTTCAACACCCTGCAATATTTACATTTATTTGTTTTCCTTATGCAACAACTATTTTTTATTTGTACATTTAATCACCATCATTGTCCACCCGAGGCATTCCTAAATTATACTGTCTCAGACTTTATCCTCTGTCTTTCCTTCTGGTTTCATACATGCCCCCAGCCCTTCTCCACATTCAGCTTCATTTCAGTGTACTTATATTACTGTGCTACAATTGGTAGTATTGTGCTATCCATTTCTGAATTTTTACAATCAGACCTGTTGCTCAATCTGTATTCCTTCAGCACCAATTGCCCAATTTATACCCTAGTTCTACCTCCTGATAAACTGTGTTCTTAATTTTAACTCTCAAAGTTCACTTATTAATGTTCATTCATATTAGTGAGACTATACAGCATTTGTCCTTTTGTTTCTGGCTAATCTCACTCAGCATAATGTCCTCAAGGTTCATCCACATTGTTGCATGCTTCATGACTTTATTCTGTCTTACAGCTGCATAACATTCCATCGTACGTATATACCACAGTTTGTTTAGTCATTCATCCATTGATGGACATTTGGGCTATTGCCAGCTCTTGGAAATCATAAATTATGCTTCTAAAAATATTTGAGTGCAAATGTCCATTTGTGTCCTTGCCCTCAGATTCTCTGAACATATACCTAGTAATGAAATTTCTGGATCATATAGCAATTTTATACTTAGTTTGCTGAGGAACCACCAAACTGCCTTTCAGAGTGGTTATACTATTTTACATTCCCACCAACAGTGGTAAGTGTGTCTCTTTCTTCACATCCTGCAGCATTTGTCATCTTCTTTCTTTTTTTTTATAATGGCCATTCTAGTGGATGTCTGATGATATCTCATCGTGGTTTTGATTTGCATTTCCCTAATAGCCTGTGGAGTTGAGCATCTTTTTATGTGCCTTTTAGCCATTTATATTTCCTCTTCTGAGAAGTGTCTGTACACATCTTTTGTCCATTTTAAAATTGGGTTAGTTTTCTTTGTTGTTGAGTCAAAGAATCTGTTTATATATTCAGGATACTAAAGCCTTATCTGATATGTGGTTTCCATATATTGCCTCCCATTGAATAGACTTCCTTTTTACTTTCTTGATAATTGTGGTAGTTAAATTCAGTTGTCAACTTGACCAGGTGAAGGCACCTAGTTCTGTTGCTGTGGACATGAGCCAATGGTACGTGAACCTCATCTGTTGCTGATTTACGTCTGCAGTTGGCTAAGAGGTGTGCCTGCTGCAATGAATGACGTTTCACTTAATTGGCTGGTGCTTAAATGAGAGAGCTCAACATAGCACAGCCCAAGCAGCTCAGCATACCTCATCTCAGCACTCGCAGGTCAGCCCAGGCCTTTGGAGATGCAGGAAGAAATCACCCCGGGGAAAGATGTTGGAACCCAGAGGCCTGGAGAGAAGGCCAGCAGAGACCATCCTGTGCCTTCCCACATAAGAAAGAACCTCAGTGGAAAGTTAGCTGCCTTTCCTATGAAGAACTAACAAAATAAATCCCCTTTTATTAAAAGCCAATCCGTCTCTGGTGTGTTGCATTCCGGCAGCTAGCAAACTAGAACAATAATGTTCTTTGATGCACAAAAGTGTTTAATTTTGAGGAGTTCCCATTTAACTGTATCTTTTTTTAATGCTCGTGCTTTGGGTGCAATGTCTAGGAAACCACGTCCTATTAAAAGGTTTATAAGATATTTCCATATATTTTCTTCTAAAAGTTCTATGGTCTTAGTTCTACTGTTTAGGTCTTTGTTCCATTTTGAGTTAATTTTTGCATAGGGTATGAGATATGAATCCTCTTTCATTCTTTGGTAAATGGATATTCAGTTCTCCAAGCACCATTTATTGAAGAGGCTGCTCTCTCCCAGTTGGGTTGGCTTGACCACTTTATCAAAGATCAATTGTCCATAGATGAGAAGGTCTATATCTGAGCACCATATTTTCTTCCACTGGTCAGTATATCTATCTTTATGCCAGTACCATGCTGTTTTGACCACTGTAGCTTCATAATATGCTCTAAAGTCAGGTAATATGAGACTTCTCACTTCATTTTTCTTTCTCAAGATATTTTTAGCTATTCAGGGTACCCTTCCTTTCCAGTTAAATTTGGTTATTGGTTTTTCTATCTTTGCAAAGTAAGTTTTGCATGGTCCCTGAATTATGATTTTTTCCACTTAGTGGATGGAAAGAGACAGTATTCATAGCTCTGTGTACCAGGCAGGCATTGCTTCTTCAAATCGTTTTGAACAGTTCCTTCCTTGAGCTCAAGTAGTTTCCTCACATGCATGCACTGGTCTATATTCTAATGAATAATCCAGAGGACTCTCTGCAGATCTCCAGGGTTTTCTCATGGTGGATCATTCTCTTCTCTCATTTTCTGTCTTATGAGTTCTGCTTGACTTGGACTTCCCACATCACAGAATAAAAGGAGGAACTATGGAGGGGCCAGTAGTCTTCAGAAAGACTTCCTGAAGTTTTTGTCATGCCATTTTAGTCATACCAGAACATTCTTTTTTGTTAATAAAAACATCTTTATAAAGTTGTGGGTTTATGGAACAATCGTGCTTAAAATAGAGTATTCTCATCCACCACCCACCACCCACACTTGTAATGTATAGAAAATGTGTTACAATTGATAACACTTTTTTTGTCATTCTACTATTTTGTAACAGTAGTTGCATTTGCTATAATTGATGAAAGATTATTAAAGTAGAATTATAACTATTGTTCATAGTTTACATAGGGGTATTTTTTCTTATATTTATGACCTATTATTACTTTTTTAAATGCATGCCTTTAATTTATTACTCATCTACACAAACATTGGACAAAGGGAATATCAATCACAGTGTTTTTACAATCACATGTCACAGGATAAAAGCTATATAGTTATACAATCATTATTAAGGATCAAGGCTACTGGATTACAGTTCAATAATTTCAGGTATTTCCTTCTGGCTGTTCTAATACACTAGAAACTAAAAAGAAATATCTATATAATGAGTCAGCAGTCATAATTATTTGTTAAATCTTAATTTCTCAGTTATATCTCTTTCCTCTCATTTGATCATTTTCTCAATCTTCAGGGATATCTGGGCAATGACCATTATAACTTCTCCTTGATGGAAAGGAGTATCAACCTTATGGAGTAGAAGAATGAAACTGATTGATGCTCTTGGAGAGACTGATACCTCTGGGTTTTAGGACTTATCTGGCATAGGAACAATCTGGAGGCCTAAGGTTTCTGAAAAAATAAACTTACAAAGTAAAACTTTTATAGAGTCTTAAATAGAGCCCAGAGTGTTCTTTAGTGTTTTTAGGAATACTGGTGGTTGACGCTTGGCATACTGTGGCAATTTGCAATATCTGGCTGAAGATTTCCTACAAGTAGCCTCCAGAATGGCCTCTTAACTCTATATGAAATTTCTTAGCCATTGCAACTTTATTTTGCTTATTTATTTCCCCCGATTTTGGTCAAGAAAGATTTCTCAATCCCACGATGCCAAGGTCAGTCTCTTCTCTGGGAATCACGCCCCACATTGCTAGGGAGATTTACACCCCTGGGAGTCATGACTAAGTAGGGGTAGGGAGTACATTCTTATGAAGATTTATTTTTGAACTGTTTGTAATAGCAAAAAACTTGAAATAAACAACTTAAATATTCACTTGTGGGGGCGGTGAGTAGATTATACGATGGGGGATATCATGCAACCATTAGTAATAATGTACTGGTATGGAAAATCTCTAGACATATTAAATGGAAAAAATGAGAAGTGATTTGAATTTACTTTGGCATTATCTTTCATTAATTAAAAAGCAGCTCTATATATTTGTGTAGGTATATGTGTGTATTGGTTTGCCAAAACTGCTGGAATACAATGTATCAGATATAAGACTTTTAAAATGAGAATTTTAGTTGCAAGTTTACAGTTCTATAAAATGTCCAGACTAAAGCATCCAGAGAAGAATATCTTGACTCAAGAAAGGCTGATGGGTCTGGAACACCTTAGTCAGCTGGGAAGCCTTGTAGCTGGTATCTGCTGATCCTTTGGTTTTTCGTTTCAAACAGCTTCCCAGGGGCATTTTTTTCTGTATCTCCAAACTTCTGAATCTTGTGTTGGCTCTGTTGGTTCTCTCTGTGTTGGCGCTATCACTTTGAAGCTTTTTCCAAAATGGTTCCCTCTTCAAGGGCTCCAGTAAGCAACCCTACCTTGAATGGGTGGAGACACATCTCCATGGAAATTATCTAATCAAAGGCCCACCCACAATTGGGTGGGCCCATCTCCAAGGAAACAACTTAATAAAAAAGATCCAACTCTACGATATTAAATCAGGATTAAAGAACATAGCTTTTGTGGGGTACACAACAGTTTCAATCTGGAGCAATATGTAAAAATTTATCTGGACACAAGAAATTTAACACTGCTTGCCTTTAGTGAACATCTGCTGTTTCTGTGTGTGCAGCCTCCCCATTGTTTGGATTGTCTTTTGGACTTTTTATGTCCCACAAACATATTATCTATGAATAATGATAGTTTTTATATCTTCCACTCCAATTTTTATGCTTTTTATTCCTTTGCCACTATGTTGATAGCAATGTCTTGTTTCTAATTTCAAAGGGAAACCTTTCAACATTTGATCTTTAAGTATAGTGTTTACTGTCAGATTGTTGTTATTTATAGAAATATTTATCATATTAAGTTAGTTCCCTTCTATTTCTAATATGCTAGTAGTTTTAATTTTTAAATCATGAATGGATACTGAATTTCATCAAACTCTTTTTCTATACCCTGAGGTGATCATGTGCTTTTTCTCTTTTTCCTGTTAATGTGGTGAATCATATTGATTGATTTTAAAATCTTAAACCAGCCTTGAATTCTTAGGATAAATTTAATTGGTTTATGACGTATATGTTACTGGATTCAGTTTTCCTAAGGATTTTTCATATGTGCTCATGAGTAGATTGGCCTGTGATTTTCCTTTTTCATAATATCATTGTCAGATTTGGAATCTAGGTTAAATTTTCTCATAAAACAAGCTTTGTTCCCTCTTTTATATTATTTGGAAAAGACTGTGTGGGATGTTATTTCTATTTTTTAGCTTCTCCAATCTATTGTTAAGCCATACATCAAATTTTTAATTTCATTTACTACATTTTTCAGTTCTAGAATTTTTCCTTATTTCTTATTTTTATAGTTTCCAATTCTCTACTAAAATTTTCTATCTTGTTTTTTTTTTTAATTTCTACATAGTTAGCATGATTATTATAAGGTCTCTAATATGTCGAGATTGTTTTGTTAGTTGTTTGGCTAGTTTCTGTGGATATGATTTTTTTTTTTTGGTGCGTGGGTTGGGAACGTGGGCATGCTTTTGTTACTTTCTTTCCCAGATTTTTTTTTATTATGTACATGATCTCGTATTGTATTTGCAAAATAGTCTGTAGGGGCCCAAATAGTTTTTACTCTTAGAGAGGGTTTATGGTGCTTCTCTAAAGCCGTGGGACAACCTGCATATTGAGATAATCTTAATCTAATTTCAGGGATTAAGGTGATTTGACTCTAATCTTCTTCAGTGCCTGTAAGTCCCTCCAGTTTACCCCACTGCCAAGGTGCAGCGTTTTGGGGTTCAGACCCACCCAGTCCATGGATTGGGAGGTTCATTAGGGCCACCATCCATGGGGCACGGGCTTTCACACTTTTCCCTTTAGCTCCCAGATCCTTTTAAAACTCCAGTTCAGCATTTCTACTTCTCAGCCTCTCTCTATCTCTCTGGCATTGGCAACTTACCCCAGGGGAGGAGGGCTCAGTCCCCTGTTCCTCCAACTCCACCTGGTTTTGGACCTGGGAATCTTTCACTGTCTTGGGACTCCATTGCCTTAAAATAAAAGTGCTGTTTCCAGTTTAACTAGTTTACAATTATTAGAGAAGGCTGTCTGGCCACTTCTTTCCCACACCTAGGACTTCATGCATCTGAGAAGTGAGGATTTCAGGTTTCTCGCATCTTGGGCAAGCGTATCAGGGTTAAATTTCCAGACATATGGAGTGTGGGAGAAGTCTGCCAGAGGAAAACATCCTGTTGATAACTGGACGCCGGGGCAGCCCTGTGTGGGCCTCCTGGGCAAAGACTGGCAGCTGGCAGCCTTCCCTGCCTGCTCCTGGTCAGTGCAGCCTCTTTTCAGCATGCATTCTCACAGTCACTTAGCACCTGATAGATAATTCTCTATATAGGGAAATTTGGTTCGGTTTTCGGAAAGAATTTGAGTGAGAACATATTCTGAAAGCTGCTGCTTGTCCAATTTTATTAGCAACAAGTCAGCCTGGCAGAAAATTTTCAACACTGGTATTGGACATTCAAAGTCACTTCCCTTTCTGATTCTGAGTCCCCGACTCACACTTAAGTGCTGAAGGACCCTTCTCTCCTAAGCCCCTGACCTAGGAGTGGCTGATGGGATAAGAGCATAAGCACTGAATCAGCACATCTTTGAGAGTCATTCGCACCCTTGGACTTAGACTTTTTGGTCATAGAAATCACACTGGGAGTCATGCCCTCTGGGATCTCACACTGGTCCTGTGGTTGACTGGCCCCGAGACCGGAAAGGAAGAAGCATTTAATATCATCTTAAGAGCAAGAGATGAGGAAATGGTCATCTGTTTTCCAGACCTAGCTACTCATCAAAACACAGAAAGGTCTTGTGAAAAATGCAGATGTTTGAGATATACCCACCTCCTACTGTCCCCCAGCCAACATGTTTAACAATGGAATGAGAATCTCTTGCAGTGGGGTCCAGAAATACACCCACCTACACACACACACACACACACACACACACACACAATAAGGTCCAGAAACATATATATATATACACACACACACATATTTATATTAATGGCTTAAACTAATCACTTGTTATTATTATTTTTCTTGGTTTGGGAGCCCCATGAGGCAGCCCCTGCCCTGGGTCTTCCTGTGGTGCTGTAGGAGGAGGCTGAGGCTCATTATGAAGCTTCCTCATCATGTGTAGGCTAGGACGGTTGTTGCTGATTGTTTTTGGGACCTCAGCTGGTCTATTGGCCGGAAAACACCTGCACATTTTCTTTCTATGAGGCCTGGGTGGAGCCTATGTTTTAACAAGCATCCGGGTGATGCTTAAATACTCAACCATGCAGTGGTCTTTGATTGGTTACTTTTTTTGAATTTCTGGTCAATGTGAACGTTTTGGTCCCTTAAAACTCTAAAATCCTAAGATTTTAGCCATTGCTATTCTTTTAAAACAAAGAAGTATGTATTTTCTAAGTTGAGAACTTAGCATTTCTCAAAGCAAAACATCAAATTAAGACAAAATTTCCAGACATAGGATTACCAGAAATTCTAAAGAAACGATCATACCTGGCTACCCTCTGATTCTCTATTTGTTCAGCTGGACATGCCTTTCATGAGTAGTTGCCATGTATAAGATTCTGTTCTGGGAGAATGTGTAGACTTGTATTTATTTTCATGGCGGCTGACAAAGGTTATGCAATGTCCACAGCAGTAGTACATTCAAAGTGTGTCTGCATTTCCTTGAGACTAAACTCCCGTTTCTGCCTGTTGTAATAGTGAGTCTGGGCCAGGAGAGGAAGCAAGAAAGCTTAGAGAGCAGAACTTCCTGTGAGGCTACGTGCTGTGCTTGGCTCCTGGCCTGCCTTCCATATGGTGCCAGACTGGAGACAGCTATAATGTCATGAGGCCCCAGGGTCGCCTCACCTTCCAACAGTGTCGCCTCATCTTCCCACAGCGTTAGATGGGCTATATATAACAAGTGCATTGGCAACGTGGTAGACTCCATCCAACAGCCATCTTTTTTTCCCCCCAAACTCAAACATACTGACTCACAGGCTGGTGAGGAAAGGAAGTTAGGTAGAAGTGGGGGAAATCTAGGAGGTTAACTGGTAGCTGGAACTACCTCTGCCCTTGACCTTGGCCACCAAGCTTATGGCATGTGGGAAGAGGCAATAGAGAGGGATGGAAGGTCTGTGTGCTGATGCCAGCTCTGCAGCTCACTGTCATATAAGCACATTCCTTGCCCTCACTTGCCTGTCCATTTTCTACAATGAGAGGCCCCCTCCAGCTCTGACCTTCATCCAGAATGTTTGGATAATGTGGTATCTCCTGAGAATCCCTTGATCTTACCAGGAGGTGTGATCACCCCACCGGAGGCACAGGACTGCCCCTGCTCTCCTGGGGCTCATCCCTTTGCAGTGACTTCCCAAGCTTGGTCAGGCTTGTGGATCTCTGTCAAGGCAAGAGTGTGAGACCAGCCAAACAAGGGCTCTATGATCACACTGAAAATGGGGTGCTGAGCCTAGACTCTTCTAGACCAGAGCCCTTCAGCACCTTATTTTCATCTTGGGGCTTCTTTGATCCTGTCATACATGAAGGGCTAAGATAGGGTACAGAGCATAGATGCTTGAGTATATGAGCCCCTTGGTGGAGAGCAGCAGACTGGGATTTAAGTGTCCTGCCACTTATTAGAATGTCACTTTACCTTTCTAAGCCTCAATTCCCTCGTAGATCAAATGGGAGAAATCTCTATTTTATAGGGTTGTTGGAAGGATTAAACCAGATGGTGTATGTGAAATTGCTTTGTGAACTGTAAGGTACTAGATTTTTTTACCTACTGGTGTAGAAAGAACAAAAGTGACAGAGCCATTCCTAGGTCTCCTTTTTGCCTGTGGTTCTGTGGTTCTACCCCTGCCCACCTGGAGGCAGCAGGGTTCAGGGGAGCATGTCAGGATATCAGCATTCTGCTCACTCCGGACATATTCCTTTTCTAGTCTATAATTTCAGTGTCCTCATTTGTCAAATGGGTCCATTAACTTTGACTCTGTCTCTCTCTCAGGATCAGTAAATTAAAGGCTATGAAGTACTTTGTAATCTACAAAGCATCAAACAAATGCAAGTTTCATATTATTATTATCATTTTGGCATGCTTTCAAACACGTGGAACATAATCTAAAATAACCTTCATCCAACCTTACAAAACCAAAGTGGGTAGGAGGTACTTGCAAAAAAAAAAAAAAAAAAAAAGGATTAACATTGGAAAACCTTCTTTTGTTTAAAAACCAATCCTCTTCAGCACCCCAGAACTAAACAGACCATTTAGAACAGTTGGATTTTTCCTTACTGGTCCCGAAGCTCCAAGGAAGGCCAGGAGGGTGGACCCCCAAACTCCTGCCTCTGGCCAAGGATGCTGATGGCTGTTGCCCTCCTGGGAAGGACTGGGCAGCTGAGGTCCTTTCAGCCCAAGGGTTTTTCCTGATTTTTTCCTCCTTTAGGGAAATATGAGAGGTAGGGTGGGGAGGGTGTCCAACTTTGTGTGAATTAAAAAAAGAATTATTATAGCATTTGGGTCCAGTTGGTATGACAACTTTGGTTTTACACATTTTGAGCTTTTCTAGAAAACACCTTAAACTAGTCCTTAATAAACATATCATAAGGCAAAATCATATTCTCCATGGGGGCTTCTGGATGTTTCATGCATAAAAAGGAAAAGTTATTTAATGGACATATAGTAATCAATTGTTATTTCTTATCTGATTTTACTTGCCAAACATAAGTTGATGGCAACTTTTTTTTAAAGATGGATAGCTCCCAAATGGATTCTTACTGAAATATTTTTTAAAAAGAGAAACTACAAATTTCCTTGTTAGATAGAAAAGGTCCATCCAAATTAGGTTTTAAGTCAAATGAAAAATAACAAAATTGTGATATTTTATATGAACAAACTACTCTGTTGTTTAATGCTTCTTTTTCCTAATTTAGAATTGTGATAATAGCCAGGAATTCTCATTTTCTGGTGTAGAATGAGAAATCTTTATGGGTTCTCATGGTTCAGTTTAAAGCAAAAGGAAATATGTTTCACACATTTTCCTTGAACATTCTCCTTCTGGGCAGGAAATGGGTAGTGACAACTGAAAACGAGGCCATCAGATATGAGGAAAAGCCTATCTGTGTAGCAAAATATCCTCCTCCCCTACTTGAGATGTTTCCTTGTCCTTGGGTGTTCTTAAGTTGGAAGTAAAGCTCAGCAGCACTTCAGTATCAGAGAGAAAGCAGGTTAAAATACAACTGAAAGTGATTAGGGAGTGAGCGGTGTGCCTAGAGTTAGACCAAACCCTTCTTGCCGAAATAAAAACTTCAGTAGCTGTCTTCCTTTGCAAATACTAGTCAGTTCCGTCTGTGGGAACAAAGGTTAGATGACAGCTGAGCTCTGTCGTTTAGTCATTGGATGCCTTTAGTTAAATCTCAGCTAAATGTTTCCTCTTTGTAGAGGAGATAATAACATTGACATTTCTGTAATGCTAAAATTTATTGGAAAGATAATTTACTGGAATATAATATTGGAGATTATTTATTGGAAATGTTCCTAAATTCTTAAGAAAATATTGTACAAGTCTAAGACAATGGTACTAAAATGACCCTAGTAAAAAATGCATTTCCATTGTATTTGCTAATGATGCCCATATCTGCAAATAATTATGGATAGATTCAGGTTTCTAAGAGCAGCACGATCCCTGCGGAGCCTCGTTTGAATATGATATTTGTATTTCTTTGCAATCTTAATTCTGTGTTTGTCCATAGGTGTCTTTGTCTTTTATTGTTAAAAGTCAAATATTGGTTAAATAGATAATCACTGAATGCTTGCTATGTGTGAAAGGCTCTACAATGATTTGTTGACCGCAGAAAAAAAAGTTAGAACACTGGAACTGTCCTTTCAGAACTTACACAGCTCACATCTTGAGAATTGTATTTTGGTGTCATTGTACTGATTTGTAGATTTTATAGGTGTGCTTCTGAAATGAGTCATGGTGCGATATGCAAAATTGATCATTGCTTGAGTGTCAACACAGATTTCAATGTAACGGCTTTCATCACATAACATAATGTGTTTCTTAGAAAGGAAGTTCAAAAGGACCAATTCTGTTGGATTGCTGACCTTGACCTCCTGTGGCAAAAAATCCTGTTTCCCTATGTTTTTAAAGGAAACACGTTTGAGAAAAGCTCCCAGTCCCATATTCAGTGGTTTTCCTTAAAGCGTGTTTGGAGAGACAACAATGGAATTCTGGGAGAGATCTGACATAAACGGATTCATCTGATCTCTCTCAGGAGAGAAGTGTTTGTTTACTCTGCTCAGGGCACTATATTTCTATGCATGTGCTATTATTAGGTTCCTTTGAAGTAGAAAAGTCGTATGTCATAAACCTCCTTGTGATTAAAACCTTTAGGGTTGTTTTTCTGCTATGCAAATAGCGTACATGGAAAAGGAGAAACACCTGTTTATTGGAAGTAGACTCTGAGGAATTAGGGAGCAGCATTTTGCAAAGTTTGATTCTCTGTTCAGAATCACATTTAAAAAAAATCTTAATCATAAGTGTCTATTCAAGTGTTTTTTCATGCATGGTCTTAAAGAGGAAAATATGATTGCATCTGTAATTTATAGAAAATTCTGTAGTCTAGAAACTGTTGAACTACAATCAGAATAATTTGGGTTTTAATTTGCTCATTGATAAACTGGGTAAAATGCTTGCTCTGAATATATACTTTGTGAAAATCAAATGAGATAATCCATTTGAAGTTGTTTCCAGAGCATAGCTATGGAAAAATTAAAACTTTTCTTATTTCTTTAGCTCAATCATCACTTATTTGTTTTAAAGATCTCTTAAAAATTTGAAACAGAAGAGCACAAAGTATTTTTTTAAATGACATGCAATTTAGTTGTTCTTACCCCATAGCAATATATCCTAGACTGACTTTACTTACTTTATGCATTTACTTTTATTAGAACAGTTGTAGCTTTACAGAAAAATCATGTAAAAAATAGAGTTCCTATATACTCCCCTCTCACATACAAAGTTTTCCGTTATTAACATTTCGCATCAGTGCGGTACTTTTGTTACAATTGATGAAACAATGTTGTTATAATTATGCTAGTAACTTTACATAAAAGATCACTCTTTGAGTTGTACAACTCTATGGATTTTTTTTGGGGGGGAGATAACATATACAAGGTAAAATTTCTTTTCTTTTTATTCCTTTTCAAATATACAAGTTGGCGATGTTAATTTCATTTGCAAAGTTGTGCGCCCATCATCATCATCCATTGCCAAAACTTTTCCATCATCCCAAACAAACTCTGTGCCAACTAAACATTAACTCCCTGTTCTAGTTTGCTAACTGCCAGAATGCAACACACCAGAGACAGATTGGCTTTTAATAAAAGGGGATTTATTTTGTTAGTTCTTCAGAGGAAAGGCAGCTAACTTTCGACTGAGGTTCTTTCTTACGTGGGAAGGCACAGGACAATCTCTGCTGGCCTTCTCTCCAGGCCTTTGGGTTTCAACAACTTTCCCCGGGGGTGATTCCTTTCTGCAACTCCAAAGGCCTGGGCTGAGCTGTGAGTGCTGAGATGAG
>PVIY010025538.1:0-36560 GCA_004026745.1 Myrmecophaga tridactyla | reverse complement strand
GATGAGGTTTTCCATGTCTGTTCGTACATTCTGAATTAATTGTTTCAGCTCCTGTATGTCATTTGAATTGTTGGTTTGTTCCTTTGACTGGGCCATATCTTCAATTTTCCTAGTGTGATTTGTTATTTTTTGCTGGCGTCTAGGCATTTAATTACCTTAATTAGTTTATTCTGGAGATTGTTTTCACTTCTTTTATCTAAGGTTTTCTTGCTGGATGAATTTGTTGTCTATCTGTTCTTTGGCATTCCATTCAGCTTTATCTGGACCTTTAGCTTAAGTTTTGTTTAACAGAGGAAAATTTTTCAGGTCTTGTTTTCTTGTTTCTTGCCTGCTTGTATGGTGCCTTTCCCACACACACACTTAGGAGGGTCTACTTAGATATTATTGACCCCAGCCAGATTTTCCCAGACCAAACTGGTCTCCTATCAGGAGGAAAGAGTCACCTGCATCGGTTTTCCCTGAGGGTGAGACCCAGCAGGTTGAAAGACTTTCCTGTGAAGTCTCTGGACTCTGTTTTTCTTATCCTGCCCAGTATGTGGCACTTGTCTGACTGCAGGTCCCACCAGCATAAGATGATGTGGTACCTTTAACTTTGGCAGACTCTCCCTGCTGGGGGCATGGTGGAGACAGAGGAGAGGTTGTAGGCTGGTTTTAATGGCTTCAGATTACCAAGCCCTGGTGTCTGAATTCCTTGATGGAGGGATTCTACCTGGGTGGGGCTTCACCCCTCCCCTGGGGAAGGCACAGGCTCCAGATAAGCCCCCAAAAGAGCTCACTTCTACCTATGCCCGGAGCAGTTGCTGCCTGAAAAGTCCTGCCGCTGTATCCAGAGGCAGTCAAGCCTTTGTAGATACACAGCCACAAAAACCTGTTTCCTTCTTTTTTTTTTCCCCCTTTTTCTGTCAGTTCTGCCCCCTTGGCGCCGGGGCAAAAATGAGCAACCTCCGCTTTGATCAGGTTCACCTAAGCTGGGGGCCTATTTTTAGTAGTCAGAATTTGTTAATTAGTTCCACAATTGGCGTTTGATTGTGCCCAGTCCCTGCTGCTGGTAAAGTCCTTTCCTTTCCCCTCTGGGAAGCGGCCTGTGGGGGAGGGGCGCTGGCCGCTGCAGCTTTGGGAACTCACGGTTCTGGGGGGGGCGGGGTGCTCACAGCCAGTCCACCTGGTCCAGACTGGGGTACGCTGTGTGTCTAAGTCACTGACGTGGCCCCAGGAGCTGTTCTGTACTGTTTCTGGTTATTTAGTAGTTGTTCTGGAGGACGGACTAAAACGTGCACGTTGTTAAGCCGCCATCTTTACCTGGAAGTATCTACATGTATATCAATTTCTTCCTAAAAATAATTGAACATACCTGTTTTCTTAAGGGAGTCCAAAAGGTTAACCCTTGCTTGTGAATTTTCTTTGTTCTTGTGCACTTAAAAAAATGCTTCTCATTTGAATTAACTTAGAAAGTAAATGTGATCTGCTCGCTTTTTAGAGACTGTATTTGGACTGACTCTTTTGTTTTGGGTTTGGGGATAGGTGAAGAGATAACACGAGAAGCCAAAAAAGCGCGAAAAGTTGGTGGCCTTACTGGTAGCAGTTCTGATGATAGCGGCAGTGAATCTGATGCCTCTGATAATGAAGAAAGTGACTATGAGAGCTCTAAGAACATGAGTTCTGGAGATGACGATGATTTCAACCCGTTTAGAGATGAGTCTAGTGAGGATGATGAAGATGGTAGGTTCATTCATTTAATGTATAATATGTTAAATATACATTAAAGGGTATTTAATGTCAGTGTACTTGAAAATGGGAGATTGTATTAAAACCTTTTTTCTGATGTAGTACAGGTGTCATGGAGATTCTTGTCTTCGCTTGGTGAAGAGTACTCCAAGCCTATCTGTTCTCTGGAGCATTGAGCTCCTGCCTATGAGATGATTTTTGTGAGGTTATTTTTAACTTTGGGACATGGATGTTGTGCCTGTGGTGTTTAGATGTACCAGACCACTCCAGGTGTTGACGACCTGCAGATTATGGTTAACAATACAAAAAAGGGTTGTTTGTTACCTTAGAAGATTCTGTAGTTAACAAATGATTTTACATGCATTTTCCTTAACTTTCAGATCCCTGGTTAATCAGAAAAGACCATAAGAAAAGCAAAGATAAAAAAAAGAAGAAAAGTATAGATCCAGATTCTATTCAAAGTGCCTTATTAGCATCAGGTCTTGGATCAAAACGACCTAGTTTTTCATCTACCCCAGTTATTTCACCTGCTCCTAATAGTGCACCAGGTATCAGTGTGGAAACTTGCTTTGTCTTTGATACGTACTTTTAAACAAAATTTAAAGACTTTAACTTTTGCTGATGTTTAATAAATGTACTGTATTTAGCTCACAGTAACACCAACAGTAACAGTAGCCTTATAACAAGTCAGGATGCTGTGGAAAGGGCCCAACAGATGAAGAAAGACCTACTTGATAAACTAGAAAAATTAGCTGAAGACCTCCCTCCTAATACACTTGATGAACTTATTGATGAACTTGGTGGCCCTGAGAATGTTGCTGAGGTAAGTATGACTTCAGTCAGAGCTGTCTCTCTCCTTGGTAACATTTTTTATCATCTCTTTGAATCCTGTAGAGTGAGCAGTATTTAGATATCCCCCCATGCCTTCTAATTTTCTCTCTTACATCTAGACCCTTATTCTACTATGTTGTTAACCTCGCTCCAGTAAATTGTTGCCCACAGTAGCTGAGCCCCTTGATCGCTATTATTTCACCCATCTTACAATGTTTTTTTTTTCATTGGTCTGCCTGTCTGCTTTTTCCACTGGGATTAAAACTGCAGTGGAGGCTGCTTAGCAAATTAGAACTTTACTATCCTTTACTTCTGTCTCCCTCCAAGTTTCTTTAAGGAAGTAGTAACTGAGCTTCATGCTCAGATACCTGAATTCTAAGTGACACTCACAACTTGACTTCCCAGATGACTGGCCGCAAGGGGAGGGTTGTGAGCAATGATGATGGAAGCATATCGTACGAGTCAAGATCTGAACTTGATGTGCCTGTAGAAATACTAAATATCACGGAAAAACAAAGATTTATGGATGGAGATAAGGTATATGTTTTTTGAAGTGCTTTTAAGTGAAAAGAATGATGCCTGTGTATCTAGATTAAACTTTAGAGATTTCTTTTCTATTAATATAAATCTTGTTTTCTACGTGTTAGTAATTGCATATAACCATTGATCATTTTGTTTCTATTATTTCATCTCAATTCATATACAATAAATCTTCTGTATTGTGCACAATAGAACGGTGACTCTTATTAGCTTTGGAGGCTTTAAAAATCTTTAACTGAAATATAAATACTGTGTTCTTTTAGTTCATTTGGTGATGTGATCTGTGACATTACATATTCCAGTCTTGTTTTGAGTTTTGAATGATATTTAAGTGCCCACATTACTAATATCCTTTGATTTTGTCGTTTCATTATTTTATTGCTATACCAGGTTTTATTCACTTGTTTTATTATAGATCTCTTACAGATGCAACTTTCATATCTGATCACTGTAGAATTTTAATTTTGGTTGCCTCCGGAGCCTTTTTTCTATAGACTTATTGTTAAGTAAACCTTGTCAAACTTTAGAAAGTTCTCAGATCCACTTCTTCCTTTATCTAGTTAGAACTGCTATAGGCATTTGTTCAGAGAATTTCTAAAAAAAGCAGACAGCAGTCTGCCTTCAACATTTTTCCTTAATCAAAAGAGGAAGAATGAAATCTTCTCTACCCATTTTTTTTTTAGTTATATGTAACTTTTTAATAAGCATTTCTACTTGACAATTTTTTTTAACTTTTTTATTGTATCACTTGACATATATACAAAGCAAAGAAATAAAAAAACAATAGTTTTCGAAGCATTCTTCAACAAATAGTTACAAGAGAGAACGCAGAGTTTGTCCTGAGCTACCATAGAATCATCTCATATTTTCCCTTCTAGCTGCTCCAGAATATAGGAGGCTAGAGGGCTTAACTATTTTTATCATCACAATCTACTTTTTTCTTCTTGTTTTTGTGCAAAATAACATATATACAAAAAAAACTCTAAATTTCGAAGGACAGCACCACAGTTGTAGAACATATTTCAGAGTTTGACACGGGTTACAATTTCATAGATTTAGGTTTTGCTGCTGTAAAATATGGGAGACTAAAAGAGATATCAATTTGATCATTCAGCATTCATATTCATTTTTTAAATCCTGTCTTCTCTGTATAACTCCACCATCATCTTTGATCTTTCCATCTCTCTCTTTAGGGGTGTTTGGGCTATGGCAATTCTAAGTTTTTCATATTAGAAGGGTCTGTCACTAATATGGTGTAGGAAGATTTAACTATCTGATGTTCTGGAGAAGCTGGACTAGATTTCAGGATATATCTGGACCAGGAGCCCAGCTGAGGTTATAGGTTTCTGGAAAGTTACTCTAGTGCATGGAACCCTTGTGGAATCTTATATTGCCTAGGTATTCTTCAGGATTAGCTGGAATGGTCCTGGTTGGGGTTTGGCAGGTTATGATAGATAGCAAGGTCTAACTGAAGCTTGCATAAGAACAACTTCCAGAGTAGCCCCTCGATTCTATTTGAACTCTCTCTGCCACTGATACTTAATTAATTGCACTTCTTTTCCCTGTTTTGGTTAGGATGGAATTGTTGATCCCATAGTGCCAGGTCTGGATTCACCCCTGGATGTCATGTCCCCCATAGAGGGGAGGGCAGTAATTTCCCTTGCGTAGTTGGGCTTAGAGAGACTGAGGCCACATCTGAGCAACTAAAGAGGTTCTCCAGAAGTAACTCTTAGGCATGCCTATAGGTGGTCTAAGCTTCTCTGCTACCTACATGAACTTCGTAAGTGTAAGCCTCATGAGTGAGGGCACGGCCTAATAATTTGGGTATCCCTAAAGTTTGACACAGTATCTGGAATTTACCTGATGGTAAAGTTTAATAGTTCCATATTCTTTCTCCTATCCCTCAGGGGACTTTGCCAATACTTTTTGATTATCTCCTTAATATATTCTAGGATGTATCCAGGCATTACATTAAGCTATACAGTATTGAAGGTCCTCTTTATTATTCTGGACTCCCTGTGTTTCGATTGTTCAAATGAGCTATCCAGATCTACCCATATTTTGCTTTATATAAAGTTCAGAAATTTTTCTGCTGCTGAAATTGGAGGATAGGTATCACTATCAAACTTGTCTTTTAAAAATATATTTAAAAGATAAGATTGCTTATGTTTTTTAACTTTTTATTTTCAAATATGTTCAAACTAATGGAATAGTTACAAAAATAATACAAACCCCATATTGAGAACTTCAGCATACTCCTATATCCCTCAAATAACCACAATTGCAAATTTTAACTTTTTTTTCCCTCCTTATTTGCCACATCATCCTCTGTCTTAAAATGTTATATATTTTCAAAATTATAGGTAGAGGGGATAATTCGTTATTTTATGCACTTGTCTAATGAATCTAGGCCTGCATGTATTAGGAATTGTTTTAGAATTCATTTGGCTAAGTGATTAAAGGCAGGTAGGTTCCCTGCTTTTAAGGACATTTCCTGGACATTGCACATATCATCACCCTACAATCCACTGGCATGTCCATATTTAGCTGCAAGGGAGTCTGGTATAAATAACCTTGATTCTGGGCAAGCCATATGCAGCTAAAATTAGGGGTTGCATTATTTGGGAGGAAGGGGAGAATAGTTAATGGTGCTTTATTTAAGGCTTGTCCTTGTGCAGAGGTGATTTTTTTTTTCTTACATTTGATACAGAATATTGCTATCATCTCAGAAGCTGCCAGTTCAGGTATTTCCTTACAAGCAGATCGGAGAGCTAAAAATCAAAGGCGAAGAGTTCATATGACTCTGGAATTACCCTGGAGTGCCGATAGAGCAATTCAGCAATTTGGCAAGTTCCTATTCTGGATGTCACTTAAATGCATAACTGGGAATCACTGGGCAAATGTATGCATATCAAAACCTGCATTTCATGCCAGACATCTCATAACTCGACATATATTACAACTTTGGGGAATATTTATGGTGTATTGCTTATACCTTATAATGCATGATGCATTGTAAATTCGTTTCTTCCCTATTTTAAAAGATGTAAGATATCTGCTGTGGAGTTGCATGGGGTTCCTGGCATTATATCTAAGAACAGGGCTCCTTGGGAGTGTCTTTATTATAGACCTCTAGGATGTGTGGACCTCTATATCACAGCAGCTGCCATTTCTTTGTCTTCACTGAGAATACCTCTCCTCCCTTCCATCTTCACGTTCCTGTGACACAAAGTGAATTAAAAAGCAAAACAAAACAAATTTGGGAAAATCCAAGGCAGCTGTGCATCAGGAACACTGGTTAACCAAAAATGGGGTAACAGTAACACTACTTTGATCATTAATAGTTTTATGGCAGCTTCTATTTCCTCTTGGTGTAGGGGTAGAGAAAGCGTTGTCCTGAATATGAGTGTCATGTTCATTGTTTTTGATGGTGCACTTTTTGGGAATTGGGATAAATATTACATTGTTGAGTTGTTCCTTTAGTTTAAGGTTTTCCGAATGACATCTTAATGCTAAATGTACTGAATATGCACTCTGTCTACTGAACAGTCAGTGATTTTTAAAAATGTTGTTACAGGAAGAACTCATAGATCAAATCAAGTTACTGCTCCCGAATATGTTTTTCTCATTTCCGAATTGGCAGGAGAACAAAGATTTGCATCTATTGTTGCTAAAAGACTTGAGAGTTTGGTAAGTTTTTGGAGTGAGAAGATTAAAAGATTATCTGCATTTAGCTGTGTTCTGTTAAAGGAATCAGGTAACTGTCTTGATGGGAAATTTTATGTTTTGATAGGGAGCACTTACACATGGTGACAGAAGAGCAACAGAATCTAGAGATTTGAGCAGATTCAACTTTGACAATAAGGTACACAATATCAGCTTTATTACCTCTGAAACCTTGTGGTGGTGTGTAGTATTTATAGTGTAATACCTGTTTAGTTTGCGGTAATGCTTCGTTCTTAATATAAAGGAACAAAAGGGAAAGTTGTTACTGACTTTTAAACTTAAAACTGCCTCCCCTTGTAGTTTTGTTTTTAAATCACAGCTTTCTGTAAGTTAGAATATCACATATTAGTTAGGATGGAGCCTTGGGTAGTCAACTCTGCCATTTAGTCATCTCTTTATTCCTTTTGAAAAGTAGGAATATAATACATACTAGAGAATGAATCAAGTGTGTGTTCTCAGAAGCAAAAGAAGTCATTTCTTTATTGAATGTCTTCTGTGTGCAAGACATTGCCAGCATAAAATCTACATAAAGATAATTGAGACCTGCTGTTTTTTTAACCTTTGGTGGAATAGTTTTATACCATTTGGTTAGTTGGTCATGTGATTGAAGAGCTTCCACATGCTGAGTGGTTAAAAATTTTTCATTTTTGCAGTATGGAAGAAATGCTTTAGAGATTGTCATGAAATCCATTGTAAACCTGGATTCTCCTATGGTATCCCCACCTCCAGATTATCCCGGTGAATTCTTTAAAGGTAATTTTAAAAAATAGCCATAACAAAGGAAAATGATTATTGAGAAATATGCATTACATACAACCTCTTCTAAAGTGCTTTAGCTTTTAGTTTGTATTTTTCTTTGGACCTAAACTGTATAAAATTTAGAAATTAAAGATAACTAGTAACACCCAAGTTGATGTCTTTTTTTTTTAATGAATTTTTTAAATCATGGGCCGGCACCAGGAATCGAACCTGGATCTCCGGCATAGCAGGCGAGAACTCTGCCACTGAGCCACTGTGGCCCGCCCCAAGTTTACTTCTCATATGAAGCAATAGACATATTAAAACAAATTTCTTTGAAATTATGTGCTTTTGCTCTTTTTTTAAATTTATTTTTTAAAATATTTTTATTGTACACAACAAACATACGAACATTCTATACATAATGTGCAATCAGTGGCTTACAATACCATCACATAGTTGTGCATTCTTACTGTGATCATTTTTTTGAACATTTGCATCTCTCCAGCAAAAGAAGTAAAAAAGTGAAAGCTCATGTATACCATACCCCCTACCCCTCCCTCTCATTGACTGCTAGTATTTCAGTCTATTCAATTCATTTTAACCTTTGTTCTCCCTATTATTTGTTTATTATTTATCCATGTTTTTTACTCTTCTGTCTATACCCTAGATAAAAGGAGCATCAAACACAAGGTTTTCACAATCACACAGTGATATTGCAAAAGCTATATCATTATACAGTCCTCTTCAAGAAACATGGCTCCTGGAACATAGCTCTGTGTTTAAAATACTTTTCTCTAGCTGCTGTAATGTACCATAAACTAGAAAGGGGTTATCTATATAATGCGTAAAAATAACCTCTAGGATAACCTCTCGAATCTGTTTGAAATCTCTCAGCCACTGACACTTTGTCTCATTTCTCTCTTCCCCCTTTTGGTTGAGAAGGTTTTCTTAATCCCTCGATGCCGAGTCCCACCTCATCCCAGGAATTCTGTCCTACATTGCCAGGGAGATTTACACCCCTGGGAGTCATGTCCCATGTGTGTGTTTGGGGGAGGCAGGCAGTGAGTTTTCTTGCGGTTTTGGCTTAAAGAGATAGAGAGGCCACATCTGAACAATCAAAGAGGTTCTCTCAGGGTGACTCTTAGGCATAAATTTAATTAGGCTTAGCCTGACCTTTGCAAGGATAAGTTTCAATAGAGACAAACCCAAGATTGAGGGCTCAGCCTATTGATTTGGTTGTCACTGCTGCTTATGAGAATATCAGGAATTCTCTAAATGGGGAAGTTGAATTTTTCCCCCTTTCTCCCCATTCCCCCAGGGGGACTTTGCAAATACTTCTTTATTCACTGTTGAAATCACTCTGGGATTTATTGGGGCATCACAGTAACCTAGACAAACCAACAAAATCTCATACCCTATTCAAGGTTCCATGTACTTACAGTGTTCAACTAAACTGACCATACAAGTGAAATTAGGAAATGCAGTAGTCAAAATACAAATTTTGCACCAAATAGTTCTCCCTTTAGTCACACACAGAAGTTGGAACTTTTAAAATATGAATGACCATCTATTTTTAACACCCTATAATACTGACATTCCATTGTTCTTCCTCATTTTTGTTCTTGGTGTAGTTTATTATATTTTATCTGATACTAGACTTAATAGGGGAAAATGTTTTTCTGTTTCAGTAATTAAAGTCACTTTGCCAAATGGCTTTTAAAAATTAATTCTAAAGTTTGAAAGTAGCTAGGTAAATAATTTGTGAAGGTTGGTAGAGGTAGGCAGTGGAGATGAACAACATTGGCCATGTCTTAACAGTTGTTAAAACTGAGTTGGCAATTCTACATATACCCAAAAGAATTGAAAACAGGGACTCTAACGTATACTTGTACACGTGTGTTCACAGCCGCATTATTCACAATAGCTAAAAGATGGAATCAGCCTAAGTGTCCTCCAAAAGTGGATGGAAAAACAAAGCTTAATAATGGGGATGTTATTCATTGTTTAAAAAGAAATGAATTTCTGATACATGCTAAACGTGGATGAACTTTGAAAATGTTGTAGAGTGAAATAAGCCAGACACAAAAGAACAAGTATTGTATGACCCTACTTATATGAAACACTTAGAATAAGCAAATTCCTACTGACAGTAAGTGGATTAGAGTTACCAGGAGCCTGGGGGATTGGAGAAATGAGAAGTTTATTGCATAATGGACACAGTGTTTCTGTTTAGAGTGGTAAAAACGTTTTAAATGGATGGTATAGTAGCACAACATGGTGAATGTAATTAATACCACTGAATTTTACATTTAACAGTGGTTAAAATGGGTAATTGTTATGCTCAGTCGTACCTCAGATATTGTGTGTTCAGTTCCAGACTGGTGCATAAAACAAATATTGCAGTAAAGTGAATCATGGAATTTTTTTTACCCAGTGCTGTATGTTATGTTTACACATTTCTGGTCTAAGTGTGCAATAGCATTATGTCTTTAAAAAAACCAGTGTGCATAACTTAATTAAAACATACTTTATTGGTAAAAAATGCTAACCATCATCCAGGCCTTCAGTGTGCAGTAATCTTTTTGCTGGTGGGTGTTCTCTGAACTACCCTCTTAGTAATATAATTCAGAACATACTGACTCATTGCTTAATTATTCATACTACTTTGCCAATAATAGGTAACATTAGGCTAGGAAGCATGATTATGTTATTGATGTAATTATTTAATCAGTTAGTATTCTGTTATTTGTTTAGAAATGTTTTAGATTCTGTGAGTGACTAATAATTGCCAAAGATCTCCTCTACCAAGGATTGTTGGTGCTAAGATATTTTAATGAAGTAATAATGTGTAGTGTAAGTTTTGAGTACTGTACGATTTTGGAGTGCCTAAAGATTTTGGGAACTGTGGGTTCTATTTAATTCAGTTAAAGGCACTGTGGAGGATACATAGACTCTGTCCTATGCTAAAACATGGTTTAGTTGGATTAGTAAGGTAATGGTTCATTGAGTATTTGAATTATAAGACTTTTTATGAGTTTATTTTCTTCTAGATGTTCGACAAGGACTGATAGGAGTTGGCTTAATAAATGTAGAAGATCGCTCAGGAATTCTTACTCTCGATAAAGGTAATAATACTAATTTTTGCATGTACACATAATTGTAAGTGTTGCTTTATTATTGCTGTATCTTTTTTTTATGCTTGAGCAACTTGAAGGAGAAGCTTCTGATCTTTACTTTTTGATCTCTACTTATTGAATGCCTGCAAAGCACTCTGAATAATTTAAACTACTATGGGTATTCACAAGAGATAAAACCTCTCTTTTGTTTCTATAGCAGTGGTTCTCAACCTCGGCTGCATATGTGACCAGCAGTCAACCTTTTAAAAAATGCTGAAAGTAGGGGTGGAGCTTAGATATTGGTAGTTGTCAAAAGCTCCAAGGTAATTTTAATTATGTACCCAAGGATGAGATTCCCTGAATTAATGGCATTTATAACTTTATTTATACATTGAGACTTAATGTGGGAGAACAAACATTCTCATGTGCATAATTCTGTTTATACTTCAAGTAAGTGAAATTGGATATGCAGGCATTCAATTCAGCAAGCATCTGTTGAGTTTGTAGTTCAGCCATGCTAATTGTTACAGGTAGAGATGGGCATATTATTGCTCTGTTCTGGGGTGGAGCTAATCCCGTTAGGAAAGACTTTAAGCAGAAATTGGGCTGAGATGAATTAAAAGGTTTTAGTTACTGTTGGATGTGTTAACTCTTTCGTGTAATCTTATCATTGCAGATTATAACAACATAGGAAAATTCTTAAATAGAATTTTGGGCATGGAGGTACATCAACAGAATGCACTGTTTCAGTATTTTGCTGATACACTTACTGCAGTTGTTCAAAATGCCAAAAAAAACGGAAGATATGACATGGGCATCTTAGGTAAGTGGGTCAATTTTTAAAATGTCATGTGTGTTCCTGAAAACTTTTTTTTTTTTAATGTATACATTACTTTTTCTTGTTCAAGATCTTGGCTCTGGAGATGAAAAGGTGAGGAAAAGTGATGTTAAGAAGTTTTTGACTCCAGGCTATTCAACCTCTGGCCATGTAGAATTATACACAGTAAGTTTGTAAAATGTGCATGCTTAAGTATAATGTCGGTCTGTGATAGGCCCTCTCTTTATTTAAATTTTATTATTTCTTTTACAGATTAGTGTAGAAAGGGGAATGTCCTGGGAGGAAGCTACCAAGATTTGGGCTGAGCTGACAGGACCAGATGATGGCTTTTACTTGTCATTGCAAGTACGTTGCATTTACTTTATTTATTTATTTATTTATGATTTATTTTTTTAATCTTTTTTAAACATAACATACAAGCATGAACCTTCTGATCCTGTGATCATTACATTCTTGGTATATAATCAGTAACTCACAATATCATCACATAGTTATATATTCATCACCATGATCATTTCTTAGAACATTTGCATCAATTCGGGAAAAAAAAAGAAAAAGAAAAAAGAAAAAAACTCATACATACTATACCCCTAAACCCCTCCCTCTCATTGACTGCTAGAATTTCCATCTACCCAATATGTTTTAGCCTTTGTTTTCCTTGTTTTTTTCTATACCCCTTATCACTCCCTTTACTTGATCACTAGCATTTCACTCTACTAAATTTATTTTATTTGTTCCTCCTATTATTTATTTATTTTTAATCCATATGTTTTACTCATCTGTCCATACCGTAGATAAAAGGAGCATCAGACACAAAGTTTTCACAATCACACAGTCACATTGCAAAAGCTATATCATTATACAATCATCTTCAAGAAACATGGCTACTGGAACACAGCTCTACATTTTCAGGCAGTTCCTTCTAGCCTCTCCATTACATCTTGAATAACAAGGTGATATCTACTTAATGCGTAAGAATAACGTCCTGGATAAC
Source organism: Myrmecophaga tridactyla (assembly GCA_004026745.1). Taxonomy (NCBI): domain Eukaryota; kingdom Metazoa; phylum Chordata; class Mammalia; order Pilosa; family Myrmecophagidae; genus Myrmecophaga; species Myrmecophaga tridactyla. The sequence goes on along the minus strand of PVIY010025538.1, from coordinate 24,049 downwards.
CTCTCGACTCTGTGTGGAATCTCTCAGCCGTTGACACTTTGTCTCATTTCACTCTTCCCCCTTTTGGTCAAGAAGGTTTTCTCAATCCCTTGATGCTGGGTCTCAGCTCATTCTAGGATTTCTGTCCCACGTTGCCAGAAAGGTCCACACCCCTGGGAGTCATGTCGCAGGGGTGAGGGGGAGGGTGGTGAGATTGCTTGTTGCGTTGGCTGGAGAGAGAGGCCACATCTGAGCAACCAAAGAGGCTCTCTTGGGGGTGACTCTTAGGCCTAAATTTTAAGTAGACTTTGCGTATCCTTTGTGGGGTTAAGTTTCATATGAATGAACCCCAAGACTGGGGGCTCAGCCTGTAGCTTTGGTTGTCCCCACTGCTTGTGAGAATATCAAGAATTCAACTTGGGGAAGTTGAATTTTTCCCCATTCTCACCATTCCCCGAAAGGGACTTTGCAAATACTTTTCCACTCACTGATCGAATCACTCTGGGATTCATTGGGGCATCATTCTGGACAAACCAACAAAATCTCATGTCCTTCCTGAGATTCCAAGTACTTATGGTTAACAACCACTCTTGAGTGAATACATCTCCAGGGAAATGACCTAATTATAGTTTCAAACATACAGTACTGAATAGGGATTAGAAGAAATGGCTGCCTTTACAAAATGGAATTAAGAGTAAAACATGGCTTTTCTAGGGTACATCCATCCTTTCAAACCAGCACATACCTTAACTAAGAAAGTAATGTCTATATAATGCGTAAGAATAACCTCCAGGATAACCTCTCAACTCTGTTTGAATTCTCTCAGCCGTTGACACTTTATTTTGTCTCATTTCTCTCCTCCCCCTTTTGGTCTAGAAGGTTTTCTCCAACCCTTGATGCTGAGTCCCAACTCATTCTAGGATTTCTGTCCCACATTGCCAAGGAGGTTTACACCCCTGGGAGTCATGTCTCATGTAGAGAGGGGGAGGGCAGTAAGTTGGCTTGTCTTACTGGCTGAGAGAGAGAGAGAGACCACATCTGAGCAAGGAAAGAGGTTCTCTGGGGGGGTGACTCCTAGGCGTAATTTTAAGTAGGTTTAGCCTATCCTTTATAGGTAGGTGTAAGTTCCATATGAACAAACCCCGTTATGATTAGTTTAAATATTAACGATTCAGACATATGATTTTAAACTGGCATTGTAATTATTTGTTTGCCTGTTTATTTTTCTCTTTTTTGGTTATCTACTGTAATTGAGGGTTTGTCCATTTAGGTACATTTTTACTTACTATGTTTTGAGGAATATTGTTAGATACATGCATTATTAGAATTTGTATATATTCTGAGTTAACTAAATCTTCTTTCCCCTATAATATTGACTTCCTTTAGTCCTAATGATGCTTTATGTCTTAAAGATTTCATTTGTCAGTTACTAGGGTAACTGCATTCTTTTGGTTAGTATTTTCCTATGGACAGAGCTAGGAGGAGGGGAGTGAGTGCACGTGTGTCTTCAAACACACATATATATACCCACATCGTACAATATCTTAAGTTCATACTGATTTGTCCTATTCAAATTCAAGCCTCATTTATGTATGATCTGTAGCTACTTTCATCCACACCAAGAGCTTTGTTCTCAGGGACACACATTCTCAAGGAATGATAAAATACCTTCCATATTATCACTCTAATGTAATTCCTGAAAGCAGTTTTTTTTTTTTTAACTTTTAATCTTTCTGTTCTACATATATAATCAGTAATTTACATCATCACATAGTTGCATATTCATCATCATAATTTCTTGGAACATTTGCATCTATTCAGAAAAAGAAATAAAAAAAAACAGAAAAAAATTCATTCATACTATACCCCCCACCCCGCCCCCTCGCCGATCACCAGCATTTCAATCTAAATTTATTTAACATTTGTTAGCCCTGTTATTCATCTTTATTCCCTATGTTTTACTAGTCTGTTGATGAGGTAGATAAAAGGAGCATCAGACACAAGGTTTTCACAATCACACAGTCACATTGTGAAAGCTCTATCATTATACAATCATTTTCAAGAAACATGGCTACTGGAACACGGCTCTACATTTTCAGGCAGTTCCCTCCAGCCTCTCCGCTTCATCTTGACTAACAAGGTGATATCTACTTAATGTGTAAGAATAACCTCCAGGATAACTTCTCGACTTTGTTTGGAATCTCTCAGCCATTAGCACTTTATTTTGTCTCATTTCTCTCTTCCCCCTTTTGTTCGAGAAAGTTTTCTCAATCCCCTGATGCTGAGTCTCAGTTCATTCTAGGGATTTTCTCAATCCCCTGATGCTGAGTCTCAGCTCATTCCAGGATTTCTGTTCCATGTTGCCAGTAAGGTCCACACCCCTGGGAGTCATATCCCACATAGACAGGGGGAGGGTGGTGAGTTTGCTTGTTGTGTTGGCTGGAGAGAGAGGCCACATCTGAGCAACAAAAGAGGTTCTCTTGGGGGTGACTCTTAGGCCTAATTTTAACTAGGCTTGACCTATCCTTTGTGGGGTTAAGTTTCATATGAACAACTCCCAAGATTGGGGGCTCAGCCTATAGCTTTGATTGTCCCCACTGCTTCTGAGAATATCAAGAATTCAACGTGGGGAAGCTGAATCTGAAAGCAGTTTTTAATTTAAAAAATTTCTTTTGCACCTGCTTTCCCCATTTTCTCATTTCATTTAGGACATCTATTTTAAAACCACCAGAACTGGATTCTCACCCTATGTTAGAAGAGTAGGAGGTAAAGGATGCCAGGGAGACCCCTTTCTTTAATGGGTGCATTTCAGAGGATTATGTCTATTTTAAATATCTTCATTGTCAGCGCCTGTACAGTTAAATACTTCACCATTTTCCTTTTAACTTTTTGAATTTTAGTGCTACAAAGTACTTATATTTAATGTACACCACTCACTCGCTAGTTCTTAGGTTAATATGTCTCTAGTCATTTTGTCTGAAGCTCATTCTGTAGTAGATTTGTCAAGAAGGGCTTATGGGAACATTACTCCCTGAGTTCTTGCAGGCTGGTAAGTTGTGCTCTTTGTACTTCAAAGACAGTTTTGTTGGATATGAAATCTTTGGTTCACATTTTCTTTTCTCCAGTATCTTAAATATGCTACTACTCATTCTTCTGGGATAAAGGGATAAAGGATTGTTGTTAAAGTTTGATGATCATCTAAATATTGTTTCGCTTTTAAGTTGTTGTTTTTGCCTGCATGCCCAGAGGATTTTATTTTTTCTTTAAAGGTTTAGTAATTGTGTTAGAATGTATTGTGGTGTTAGTCATTTTGAGTTGATATTCCCAGATACATGGTGTGTTCTTTCAACATGTTGTTTAAAATGTTTCATTTTAAAATATTTTCTCAATTATATTTTTAGTATTCTTTTTCCTTGGGCTCCCACTGCCACCACCACCACCACTCTCATCCTCCTGGTCCCAGAACTCCTATTATTCATATATTAGATCTTCTCTACCCATCTTAATGTTAGTTTTCTCTTGAATCCTTTTCATCTCTTTCTTCATTTTTCTGGTTTAAAATTCCTGTTTTTACAAAATCTTTCTTAGAGGCATTATTATATATACTGTTGGGTTTATTACCTCTGAGTTCCTTCTTGTTTTAACTTCACTTCTTAAATAATTTTTTCTTTTATGTCTAATTCTTTCTTGCATTTTTTACATGGGCATGGGCAGGCACCGGGAAACGAACCCGGGTCCTCTGGCATGGCAGGCAAGCATTCTTGCCGCTGAGCCACCGTGGCCCACCCATTCTTTCTTGCATTTTACCTATTGAATTTTTCTAATTCTGACTCATGTTTTTCCATGTTTTGCATCATTTTAAAAGATATATTTTAGCTTATTTTTAACTGGTAGGTTGCAGTTTTGTTCTCTTATGTAGGCATAACTTGCTGGTGTGGGTTGGTTTTTATCTAAAGGATTGTTTTTCTGATTATTCATTTTTTCCCTCATTAAAACCTTATATCAGATTTGACCTCAATCCTTTTCTGTTATTTGTAAGGAAAATTAATTTTTCCTTAAAGGAAAGGCATGGAGAAGGCTTGGTTCTGGATAGTTTTTTTAACTTTGAAAGTTCCTTTTTATTCATTTTTTTGTAGTGCTCAAAAATCGGTTGCTTACTTCCTGAAATTTGACTTGGTTCACATTCAAATTCCAGTTCAAAGTCTTGTTCCTTACTCACAGTGTAACCATTAAGTTATTTAACCTCCTTAGGTTTCTTCCCTAATCTTTAAAATGGAAATAGTAATAGCACCTCCTTCCTCCTAGGGCTTGATGACATTTGAACAAACCAATTCAGCTATGTACTGTCTGTGCTTAGAACAATGCCTGAAGCAGAATAAGGTGCAATTTTTGTTAGCTTTTGGTACTTCTACTCCTCCTCTTAACACAATTTGTATCCTCCTGAATATTATGTGCTCAACTTGGCTGTCCTGTGAGGTAGGCATTGGTGTTCATTATTACTCTGTTTGCAGATGAGGAAAATGAGCTCAGAGGAGTTAAGTAAATTTTGCAAAGGCCATGGAGCTGTTAAGTCATGGAATCGGGGTGGATCCTGGTCTCTGGCTTTAGAGTTAGCTAACTCCCTGGTTCCTCGTATGTTCATACAAAGGATTCATTACTTGTTGGATCTACTCAAAGGCGAATGGAAGTAAAAATGTCATGGGAAACATCGTTACTTCTCCCCTCCAAGAATTTGCAATTTTGATTTGTAAATAAATAATGTAGAAAATGGTATTCTTTGTCAGGTTCATTATGCTTCTATATCATGGCTAGGATATACACCTGTAAAGAAGAATGTTAGTCTCGAGTGGTGAAAATTGCATGTTTTTTTTTTTTAATCAGATCAGGAGGGATTGGATCAACTTTGCCAGTATCCTAAGAGTTAGTGTTTTTTGCTACTTTTGGGATATTGGTATTTTAAAAAATTCTCTCCCATTTTGAAATATTTAACTACTTTTCTCCCCCCTTTTACAAGTTTCAGACATTTACAGAACCAGTGTGTGGGGTTTTTTTTTTGGGTGCATAGTCCTAGAATCGAACCTGGGTCTCCTGCCTGGAAGGCGGGCATTCTAACCACTGAACTACCCGTGCACCCCTCCAGTGTGTGTCTTTAACAACAATAAAGGACAGTTTTAAAGGAAGGAAGATCGAATGATATCACTTTCTTTCAGGTCCATGTCTATATACAGTCAGCTTTTACATAGTTCCCTAATATGCTACTCTGCTTTTTTGTTTGTTGTCTTTATTTATTTTTAAAATTAAACTAATATGTAAGCATGGTTTGACTAATCAAAAGTAATTAATACAAGAGATATAATGAATAAACCAGTCCCTGCTCCACCCTTCTCATATAGAATCTGAATCCCCAATCTCAATTGTTGTAACTATTTCTTCTGTAATGCCATATTTCCAATAACATGCCATGTGCTACTCTTTCTAGATATATTTTCATTTTTACATATTATCTATTAACATCCCACTTTGGATAATGAGGTAGTTTTTTTAATTAAGCTTTTTAGTTTGAGATAATTGTAGGTTCACATGCAGTTGTAAGAAATAATACTGAGATATTCCTTGATCACTTTGTCTGATTTCCCCAATGGAAGCATTTGCAAAACTGGAGTATAATGTCATAACCAGGATCTTGACATTGATCTAATTCATGGATCTTATGTTTCTCCGAGATGAAATTTCAGTTCTTCACACAGAGTATTGTTTTTAATTTGAAATTATTGCCATTATTTAAATGCTATTAGATTTTGAGGAGAGACCTGCTTCTCAGCTTTCCTTGAGTGAAAGGATATGGCAGCATTGCTCCTTTGTTCCTTTGTGGCAGCAGTTTTAGTATATGTGCTCTGAAGACAGCAGTCGAGTGGAAGTAAGCCATGGTCTCTCCAGAAGGGGCATCGTCCGTTACAGTTTGCCTTCGAGCCACTATAGTTTCAAGCAAACATGCTTTTGCAGTGTGTTTATTTAACATTAGGGAAACCATGTTAGAATCACTTTTATTTTCACGATAGTGTGATCATAGAATTAACATGACACTCTCAAGACTATATGTATCAACTGATAAGAAAATTTGAAATGTAATTTTTACCTTAACCATTATTTTATGACTTGTGCAGTAATTGTATAAACAGTGTTTCAAATCACTTGAACAAGTAAAAGACAAGGGATCTTGATTTTCATGAAAAGAAAGAGAAAATGTTGTCTTTCTCTTTTTTTGATTTTTAAAGTATCTTAATACGAAAAGTTACAACTCAGTGAACAATGGCTTATTATATGGAAGAGCTGGGAAAATACCTTTTCTTTGAACTTTTCTCTTTCCTTCAGTTTAGCTTCACAAATTATTGCTTAGAAACTTAGAAACTGTTCACTGTCCTTTAAAGCAGAAACTAATTTTCTAATCTTGTTTTCCTTTGAATTAAATAGGTCTTTTTTAAACTCCTTAAGGTTTTTCTCATAGATCCAACTTAAAAAATAATTAAAATCACACAACTTCCATTGTTTGTCTTGTGCATCCTTTTCTTTCCATTTCTACGAACATATTTATTATTTGTTCAGCACTTCAGCTTTCTACTGTCATAGTTTCACTGTTTACCAAACTCCCTGTCTGTTGTTTTCTTGCCTGCCCCGTTAACAACAGTCCCAGGAAGTAACAGGTAGCACTTCTGGATTATGAGCATTCAGAGGACAGTATGACCCAAGTCATTATCTTGGAGGAGGTTTAATAGCATTGTACCTTGAAGGAGATGTCATTTTTTTCCCGATGTTTTATTATAAAAATTTAAGAACATATAGCAAGATGAAAGGATTTTACTGTGAATGTTATTATACTGATTATTTAGATTCTACTATTAATAATTTATTATACTCACTTTATCATGAGCCATGCTGCTGATTGGGCTGTGATTCCAGGTATAGGGAACAGCACAGGCAAAATTGCCTAAAAAGGACATTTGTGCTTTAGACCTTATTCTAAACAGTTTTCTGACGAATATCCTCACACTCAACTTTGTATATCTTTGTCCTACCTCAGAATTAAGGTCAGATTATTAAACTCTATTACCCAACTGGTTGTCATCGTTTTTCATGGTTGCATATTTGTGTACTTTATTGAATCTTAAAGTTCTTCAAATGATTATAATCTTACAGTTTTTCAAGTGATTATATATGCAAATGATGTGATGAGACAAAAATGAACATTTTAAAATATGCAACATGTAATCTTTATATTTCTCCACTATTTTTTATAGATAAGAAACAATAAGAAAACTGCCATCTTAGTTAAAGAAGTGAACCCTAAAAAGAAGCTCTTCTTGGTTTATAGACCAAATACCGGAAAACAGCTCAAATTAGAAATTTATACAGATCTAAAGAAGAAATATAAGAAGGTATTTTCTTATCTGTACATTATACTGTATATGAATATTTGTTCTGTAATAAAATGTTGAAACTAGGTTTAGGAGAGCTTTGAGTTTAAATTTTGTCAATTTTGCTATTTGGGTATTGTTTTCAGAAAAAAATTTATCAAGTTTTCTTACAGTAGTATCCCAGTCGTAATGTTATCACGGAAGCTTGTAAGATTATTATTTGAAACAGCTTATGCTGTCAGAAAAAGAAGCTTCTGCTAAAATTAGAATAGTTTAGAAGGAACTAAAATCCCTTCCATTGATTCTATTTTATTGTGAACATGCTGCTGTTTTATGTTTTGCAATGTTTTCTAGAAATCGACGCAAGTTATTCCTAACAATACTATTAGTTGCTCCTTTGGTAGTGTAATCTTATGTTATCTGTGATGCCTACCATTCTCGTTTGAAAATAATTACAGTAATGGTAACTACTTGAAAAAATTATTCCGTAGGAGGAATTATCATGGTGATTTTTACTTTTAAGTATTTGACCCATATGTAACTTTACGAATGGCATTCATATTAAACCAGTAATATGAGCCAGTTTTTCTGTAGAGATGATTTTAAGTTGGCTGCCTCTGGGAGACTTTTAGAGACCAGATTAGGCAACCCGTTTATTTAAAAGCATTGCTGTTATTTAAAACATTACCTTTTCTTGTCTTCTTTTTTTTTTTTTTTTTACAGGTAGTCTCTGATGATGCTGTGGTCCATTGGTTAGATCAATATAATTCGTCTGCAGATACTTGTACTCACGCTTATTGGTTTGTATTTTCATATTTCTCACCATATTCTCAAGTTTTATCAAGATTTAAACACATGAATGTGTTCCCCCTAGGTAAATAAGCAAGTTTAGCTATTGTTAAGCATGGTTCATTCAATCAGAAATATTTATCACACCTCTAAGAATAGAAGTAGTTTCCCTTTTACTCTTTATTGATCTTTTATTTGCAACCTCACATGTTACCTGGCAGTGGAGACTTAACTGTCATCTAAAGTGTTAGAACATTTCTCCCTCCTCTCTTTCTCCCTCCCTTTCTTCCTTCCTCTTTTTAAAAGAAAAAACAACAAAACAAAAAAAAACATTATGCCATCACCAGGTCAGTTTTATTTTTAAGGCTAGGGAACTTCTAAGAAACGAAGGACATTCCTAAAGTACACCAGAAAATTATGTTGTTGTGTCCTGGAGCTGATCGTACTGCTGCTAGAGTAACCAGAGACTATTCTTTCAAGTCATTACACACTACAGTATTCAGTTCAGAACCTTGTGGAGAGTATTTTGATAGCCTACAGATCTTAATTCTCTCTTGACTGTTTTTCTGCATTGAAAGGGAATTTGAAGGTGTAAATGAATTTTAGTCAGATTTTTTTCTTTTTTTAGGACTTGCAGGTAGATAAGTTTGCTTTGATCTAAGCAATGTTTTTGTTGTTTTCATTTTGAGAACAAATTGTTGCTGTTGAAAATTAACTTAGAAAAAGCCTTTAAAGTTAAGTATTTTTTAAATGAACCTATGAAAGTACTCTATAGAAATATTTGCTTTGAATTTTAGCAAGAAAAGGTCCTAAACATGTAAATATAACACTGTCTATTAAATTAATCTTGACTTACTATTGGAAAGACATTGTTTTCTGTGAATTGTGTAAATAACTTTAACCATAAAATACTGATTTGTTGCTTTTTCTCAGTTTAAAAAATGTATGTATGGTATGTTTTTGTTTGCTGGAGCCTTTTCCATTTATTTGATTTAGAGCAATATATTGATGGTTTAATAATATAGAAATAACTGGTAGGATTATTTTTTATGTTAGCATTAATACAGTGAGGTAATGGATATTAAAATGCTTAAATGAATACCAAAACCAGTAAATCAGCTCTTTCACAGGGAGTCAGGTCCCAGAAATAGCTGTCTTACTGATAATCAGTTGCCATTCCTTAGATTGGAAAGGGTACTGCAACATGCCAAAAGAATTGAAATCTAAGAATCAGTTAGTAAAGGCATTTGAAATTTGGATGGCCTTGTGAGCCTTTTATAAGTTTGTATGTTTGTGTGTATGTATATATATATACATACACATATATATATATATATATGCATATATTCTTTTTTTCTCCCTGTTCATCCCAGGCGTGGCAATTGTAAAAAAGCAAGCTTGGGGTTAATTTGTGAAATAGGTCTTCGTTGCCGCACATATTATGTATTATGTGGCTCTGTACTGAGTGTCTGGACAAAAGTTGAGGGTGTTCTGGCATCTGTCAGTGGCACAAATGTGAAAATGCAGATAGTTCGTCTAAGAACAGAGGATGGACAGCGGATTGTAGGTGAGTCTAATTTTTGTTTTGTTTTGAATTGTGGGGGAGAATCAGATTCCGCTTTTTTCTCATTTTGCTTTTAACATCTTAGAACCTTAGCATCAATTCCAGTAGTAGGTGTTGAGTTTGATTTATATGTTTTTGAAAAGTTGAGCAGAAGTTAAGCTTTGGGAAGGACATCATTGATTATGGCCAAAGTTAGGATGGGATGATGTATTTTATGCTGCTCTCAGCTACTCTTGCTCCCCTTTCTCACTGATGCTGTCTTTAGGGCTCTGGTGGGAAGGCTGAACGCTGGCTCTTGCTCAGGAGTCTCCAAAGCCTACCATTTTATGTTCCTTGAGCCAGATTAAGGCTGTAGAACTCAAAGCTGCTGTACACATAGGATGATTTGGAGTCATGCAGGGAGCAAGGGCAAACTAGGCTAGCTGTTCTCACATTTGCTCAACTGCAGATTTCACAGGAACCAGATTTGTACTTTGCCTATTCTTCATCTTTGTTTCATTTGTGGCAACCTTCTTCTGCAGCATGGATTGTAGATCGGCAGCCTGTGAGATAAAGTTAGTTCATGAATATTTTGTTTGATCACCAAGCATTTTTGGTTGTTGCAAGTTTTAACTTGAAGTAATGGTCAAAATTTTAAAATTTTTGAATCAAGATATTTCATATAAAATATTCATATAGGGGCGCATGGGTAGTTCAGTGTTAGAATGCCTGCCTTCCATTCACCTTAAAAAAATAAGATAAAATAAAAATATTCATATAAAAGAAATATTATATTCATATACTGATACTTCATATATAGTCTGGCTTCCCAACTTCTTTTTTAAAAAGCTTGTTTTCCTGGAACATTGGGCCTCTCCATTGTCTCACATGGCAGGAGTTAGTTCCCTTACCTAGGCTGTATTCTTGCCTGTTCGCAGACATCTTCCCTAGGCCCACTTAGAAGTTCCCTGTCCCAGCTAACACTTGAATGCACTGTTTCTGTACTCTTTTTGGAGTACAGGGAATAGAAAGGAGGTGGTGGTTGCACACCCTTGTGGAGCTGCAAAGATAGATAGTAAGTAGATATAAAGGTACTCAGTGTGATCTACTTCATCCTCCAGTAAGAAGATGGTGTTGTACTAGACACATCCAGATTGCTTGCTTGGTTATTTTTGGGTAGCACTGCTAAAGAATCAGCTTACTTCTGAATGGGCATCTCAGCTATTAGATGTTCATTTGATTTTAGGTATTAGATATTCTTTTAATTTTGTCGTGGCATTTTTGTTCATTATGCATAATGCTTTGCCTCATTTAGAATCTGCTGTGAAATTACAGCAGTGTGGTCTAAAATACAGTGTGGTCTCTCTGAATGTAACTTTATGAATTCTTCTTATTAATTGCAGGTTTGATCATTCCGGCAAATTGTGTGTCTCCTCTTGTAAATCTCCTGTCAACCTCAGACCAGTCACAACAGCTTGCGGTCCAGCAGAAACAGCTTTGGCAGCAGCACCATCCACAAAGCATCACCAACTTGAGCAATGCATAAAGAACAGACAGGTTTCAACATGGACGTATCTGAAATACTGTTGAGGCTTATCATTTGCATAAAAATCAGGGACAGTTTCCAAAGAATTATAAGTTTTTCTCAGTTGTGCTCTGTCTAGTTAATTTTTGGGGGAATAAAGACAGACCTGGAATAGATAGCAACTCTGAAAATCAGCAGTGCCGATGGTGGTACATCTGTCTTTCCTTTTGCTTTTCCCTTGGTACTTCCCATTTGTTTTTACTTTGGGTGAGCAGAGGGGTATTTGCGCGCGCGTGCGTGTGTGTTAGTCTGTTTGTTGGTGAATTTCTTAAAGGCTGCAAACCACACTTGGTTTGAAATGCTTGGAACTTCCCACATTGGCTTTACTTTCTGTTACACAGTGCTCAGGGTTAACGCAGTCCATCCATGCTGTTGCTGGGGGAGTTATCCCCAGATGCATGTATTTTAAGTCTATAAATATAGAAAATGTATATTGGTTTCTTTTTCCAACTTATTAAACACTAGGTTTATTAAAGCATGAGATGAAAGTTTGCATATCATGCATTCAGGTTCTTTTCTAGTTTTTGTTCTGAAAGTGCATGTCTTTGAAAGCATGCGTAAACAAAATTAACACAGAAGTCAAGTAACAGAGAAACACATTTGTAGCTGTACAGCCTTGGTTATTGCATTTTTATAGTGTTTATACCCAGATATTGCTTCTGATCCTGTGAGCCCCTCCCCCATTCTCCTTCTTGCCCTAGTTTTCCTGTCAAAGTAATGAGTACATATTTTGGTGATAAAACTCTTAAAAGTTAATTTTAATATACTTACACTATTCCTCACATGTGCTGCAAAAATGGCTACAAGCCTATTTTTCTTAAAATTACATTTTCTTTAACTAAAAAATAGTTTTAAGAAGTGCAAATTGACTTCCATCTTGCAGTCTTTTTTTACTTCAAAATCCTTATTTGCTTTGTCACCCATAGAAAGGAAACCTTACTTGAGTTGTAAACTAGACAATGAGGAAACACTTGAGGCTTCTGCTGTATGTTTTTTTGTTATTGTTGTTACCCAGTAACTTGAATATTGTTTAATGTGTTGTAAGACATTGTAGAGTTTATCTCAAGCTGTTAAAAATGGTAATGTACAAATGTGAATAGACACTTATCTATAATATGGGTAAGTTTTGTTTCACCTATAATAGATGTTTATAAACAAGTGAGGGGACAATTGGTCTTTTTGTTTACTTTTTCCCCTTTTTTTTTTTTTTTGCTTGCACAGGTTGCACTATTGAAAAATTGAGATTGTATAAACCTGATCAAAAGCTGCAAGATAACCAAAATCTTGTAGATGTCAAATAAAAAGTTGTTATACTAACAAGAAGTGGACTCTTGTTTGGGTCCTCACCACCTTAGAGTAGTCTCAGACGGGGGTTCTGCAGAACTTGTGTGTTGCCTCAGCATTCCAGGTAGCCTTATATTTTGGCTAAAAACCTACCCCTAAAAATTAAGATGGTGTTGAAGAAGGGGTAAAATGATAGTATTTTTAAATGTTTTTCAAGTTGCATTGTTCTCATTTGTTCCTTTTGTAAATTCTCACAAAATCAGATGAGAGATATATGTTAAGGGATGGAAAGCTAGGGTTTTTGTTCTCTTTAAGCCTGAATTTGGTTGGTCGAGTTTTCCATAAACTTCTGTTTGTATTTATTTATTCTTGGTGTCTAAAAGAGCGAATCGAGCATAACTTCTGTTCTTTGGCACATTTTGCCCAGTGGATGCAACTTTTATCCTCAGTCCAGTCCATGTATCTCAGGCAGTGATCCATTTGAATATCAAGTAATTTCCCTTATAGACCACTAGACCTAGCCTGCAACCAAGAGCAGATTCTTCCCCTTTAATTCAACAAAACTTCCCAGGGCTTCTATTTTAAACCAATATTCCTATCATTTTCCATCAGTATTTGAAGTGAAATGGAACTATACAAGGGCAGCATAACAAACTTCCCTCCCTCCTCGGGGATGAGACGGCAGGATGGGGAGAATAGACGCTCACAGACTGTCAGCCCAACTTCCCCATCTTGGGGGATGGTGTGTGTGTGTGTGTGTGTCTGTCTGTCTGTCTGTCTGTCTGTCTGTCTTTGTCTATCTTTTTAGGAGATCATGGGTTTTTGTTTTTTTTTTTTTTAGTTTCTTTCAAAGCAACATCAATATGAGAGTTCTTTAGCATGCATTTAATTGACCCCCACAGTTGATGATGTAATGTTTGCTCTTGGAATAGCTATATGATATACTGGGGCATATGTTTGTTTTGTTCTTTCTAGAACAGCCTTTCTTTTTTCTTTTCGTTTTTTTAATAAGGTCCAGAATGGCCTATGAAAACTCCCTCAAAGTAGACCTCAGAAAGGCAGTCAGTGTAAATGGTGGGTCACTGAGGTACCGCATGTCCACGCCCATCAGGGTGTGGTGTGTGTGTGCCCACCCTCATTCTAGTGCCCATCCCCCTCTCTGGAGGTGAGCACATGACCTTTACACTGTGCCCTTTATAAAAGTCAGCTAGTTCAGGTTGGCCAACATGGGAGAAGACCCCAGCATTTAGGTCCTCCTTTATCAAATAATCAAGTCTTAACAAAAGCTAAACTTGTATGAAATGGGTCCATTATTTCAGGATCTAAATGCCTCATCTGAACCCAGAGGCCTTGTTTCACCTGATGTGAATCCACTTGGCCTCGGCAATGCCTTGTTTCCCTTTTTAGCAATATGGCTCTGAGCACAAAGATTCGATTATAAATCATATTAGTGTTTTCAGAGTTTACAGTGTTGATTGTACTGAAAACCAGTTTCAGAGTCCAGAGCTGCTCAGATGTTATCTCTTGGGGAATTAGTTTTCCCTTAATTTAGCAACCTCCATACCACAAGGTCTCTGTATCTGCAGTTTAGTAGAATTATCCAGATAGTCTATCAGTGATGTATATTCATAAAAGTATTGACAGTGAAAATCTTTAAACATAACTTGGTCAGAAAGTAGATATATCAACTCAAAAAATTTTCCCTTTTTGCTGCTAAATTGCAGATACACTCGTCAATCTCTTTCTTTACATGTGTATATAAATTAGCAAGACTTGCATCCAAAGCATTGTAGTAGTGTGTGTATGTGTGTATATATATATATTCCAACCCAATTTAATTAGCACTTCAGAGACCTTTTTGAGTTGCAATAATAAACCTTTTAGTTTCAGTTTGCTTTGTCTGTGGAGGTAAAAGTTCTAGGTTACCCAGCACCAGGGGAATATAATATTTTAGAGGCACAGTTTTCTGGCCAAAGCTCAATTTCCCGTGGGTTATTAATTTCCCATTCTTCATGTGAATGCTGATGGAACAACTTCCACAGGCAAGAGCAGAAAGGGTGCTGGGCCGCATTTACAGTTGTATAGTGGAAGGGCACTTCCTTCAACCTCCTTGTACCCTACCTGCCACCTTGCAGTTTAACAAGAGGGGAAAAAGCAGTAGATTAGAACTGATTGATGCATCTCAGTTTATGAAGGTAGGGGCAGAGAAGTTTTTTCCCCTTGGATTCTTTTCTTGATAGTTGGTAGAAGATGAGGAGAAGGCCCTTAAGCAAGTCTTGTCATTTAAAAATTTTACCCGAGTGATATTTGATAGTTCCTAAGAATGGTGCTACATCAGAGTTACTTTCAAGCTGGGATCCAGTTAATGGATAGTTAGTTAGTTCAGGCATCTTCAGTGGCATCTTCAGTTAGTTCAGGCATCTTCTGACCACTGTGATGATGGGCTTTACTTGGCCACCGGTACTTCCTCTTGTCTGTGGTCTCCCCAGCTAACCCAGTACCCATGCACACCTGCTGCTGCACACTTCCCTGCTGAATGTAGCAAGCATTCCATGTTGCAGCTACAGATGAGAGCAAAACCCATGTTAGAAAAACTTCCTCGTTGATGCCAGTTGTCTAATAAAAATGTAGTGTCTTTTATAGACTTATAAGTTAAGGAAACACATCTAAATACCTGCAGCTCAAGCTGGCTAAGTAGTTTTTTGTGAGTACTTGAGGTGAAATCCAAAACCCATCATCCACCAATTTCATGTTGTACTTATATATATGTATATAGATGTGTATAAATAGAAATGTTGAGTTCTTTTGAATTCTGAATGTAAATATTTCTTGTAAATTGAGACCCTACCTGCTTGTTTTCTCCTTTTCCTTCCTCCCCTCAATCCTATTTATTCTTTTAATGACTTCCAATGTGGGGCATCTTTTTTCTTTTTTCTTTTTAATGTAGAAAAAAGTATGAGAAATTCTCAGTTGAATTTGTTCATATATTTTAGAGTTTGGTTCTGCATCTTTAGAATTTCTATGTTTGTTTTGTGTTAATATTTTTCAACATGCCTGATTGTTTTGCATTTTTATTACGAATTTTTACTGTGTGCAATGCATTGTATTGGGGGGAAATGTACTTGAGTGCAATTCTGATACTGTCATTATATGACTAGTTATGCTCATTTATTTTGTTCTTTGAAAGCTATAGTGAGCCTGATGTTTTCACATTAAAAAAGAAAAAAAAACAAAAACAAAACAAACTCTTCCCTTTAAGCTCCTCTAACTTCTTCAGTGCGTTTGGGATCAAACTTTAGCTCTTCGGTAAACCACACTTGTTCCTCCTACCCTTGCAATATTTAAGGCCTGAACCAAATCCTTCATCTGTGTGGCTCTCCACCTAATAGGAAAATCTTACAGATTTAAAACTGATTTTGGCATTCTGCTGCCTCAAATTTCCTGTGTTTCTTTAAGAAATTGGCCCTATACTTTTAGCCAACAAGTAATGATCAGAAATTTACTTAGCAGTGAACACAGGTAATCTGCTTTTGCAATAACCTATTCAAAAGATATTTATAGCAGTGTAGGGAGGCGGGCCTGGTAGTACCTACCGGTATCTATATTGGCAGCTGATGTTAGAGAATGTACATTAAGGATCACTTATCCTCCAGAAGGGTGCTGCTGAGGAGGCTTCCACAGGCTTTCAGCTCATAGGTTGATTCTGTGCTAGAAGGTAGAATGAGCAGTTACCTACTTAAGAACTGGCGATAGGATCCCCTGAACTGCTTCTTTCTACCATTGTACTGGTGGCTTTAGCTTGGCTGAGGAGCAGAGCTGAGCTGGATTAGGCATTTCACCTCTCTTTCCCTGGCTTCTTTCTTTTTTCCCCCCACAGGCAGGCACCGGGAATCAAACCCCGGTCTCTGGTGTGGTAGGTGAGAACTCTGCCTGCTGAGCCACCGTGGCCCACCTCATTTTTAACTATTAGTCTTGGCAGTAGGAAAACCAGGGGTGTGGTACATGAAAATGGTGGGAATAATCACTGGGAAGTAAGCTTTTATTTATTTATTTTTTAAAATAGAATTTGCATCTTTAAGAAATCAAACCTCTGTAACTTTCAGGAAAGATTGTCGTGAGTATTTTTTTGGTTTTTCATTTATGTACAAGTTTCATTCGTTATTGTTCAACTTCGTAGATGGGTTAGTTGAACATTTGAATTATCTGTGTTCAGTAAGACTTGGGAACTTAATTTATCCTGAATTAGGATCTGTCATAAATTTCCTCCAGTGTGAAACCGCATTCAAATATGCCTCTTTTCCTTTGGCATCCATGGGGTGCTTGTGCCTTGTGGTTTACAGTAGCAGCGACAGAGCTGCAGCAGTATGGCGGAACACCATTAACTGAGACTAGCCCTTTAGTGCACAGGTGACCAAGGGGTGCAGCCATGAATCCAGGCCACTGGGTCAGAGGCACCCTAAGTGAGAGCTCCCTTAACTTCCCTTGTTGGCACTGAGGCCTATTCATGTGTTGAGCAAACATTTCTGGCCAACATATACCCCTTGGGGCTACTTGCTATGACAGTATTTGTGGCACTGAAGAGGATAAAGAAGCTTGAGCCTTCTTTCTGACTTCCATTTTCCGGGGCAGAGAGAGCTTTTTTTCTACATAGTACATTGCAGTCTCACTACTATCAGAAAAAATCATCATCCCGTTCATGGTTTATACTGAATTTGCAAACTACTGATATTATTTTTCAATAACCACTTGTATCTACCATCAACCATGAGAGGTGGGAAGAGGTACACTATATCTCTGCAATAAAACTTTTGCCAGGTTCTACCTCTGCTGAGCAAAGGATACTTTTATACGTAGGCATAGATCTTCCTCCTTTACTAATCTGACATGGTGCATCTTGAGACAATAACACATGATGGAATCCAAAGACAATTTGAAACAAAGGTGGATGTAAACTCTTGGTTTGTTTTTATTTCGTTCTCTTTTTTTAAACCTCCCTTTTTATATTGCTACTCTGTTTTGGTGTCTCTGTCAGTGTATGAAGGGTACGCACTGTTCTAAAGATACTGCACTGCTTCTTTCAGCCTTTCACAGTAATTCAGTACCAAGTGTCCAGAAACTATTGTTCCAGCCATTTTGATATGTAACTTAGAAAATGGGGTTTCATGCAATAAAAATGTATTGGCTGCATTTAGCAAGGTTTCTTTTAAGGAAAAGTGATCAACCATGAAGCATAACAAATTCTGTATTTAGTTTTTTGTTTGTTTGTTTTTTGTTGTGTTTTGTTTTTCTTTTTTTGTAAGATTCTTAAATAAATTAAACTGGCTAATATAATTATTTTCCTGTGCTTCCTTTGTCTGGGTTCAGAGTTCCTGTTTGAGCAGGGTTGCTATCACCGCATTCCCCCCATAGGTCTCCTTGCCACCTGTGGATTGTATTTAAGGCATTCTAAAGTGCGTTTTACAGTGAGGAAAAACCCAGCCCTTTTGAGAGCCGCCACTGGCAGGGCTCAGCACTGCAAGAACCCTTGCGGCTTTGGAGTCTAAAGCTGTGCTCCTGTAACTTATCTAGCACTGCTTCTTAAGACTTGGGTGCTTGAATTTCTTTCCTGAAAGATGCCACAGAATAGCTGTGGGGCCTCCTTAGCCACCAATGTCCAGAACTCCCCTATTTAAGGTTCACTCATGCTGGTGTCCCTCACTCAGAGTCCTGATCCAGCTGGCTACTCGCAGTTTGAGCTCCACTATTGAAAAGCCCAAGCACAGAAACAGAAGTATACAGATACCATAGTTAATACTGAAGACTTACTATATGCCAGTTGCTGTTGAATGCTTGCTGTATCATCTACTTAGTCCGTAATCCTTCTCTCTGCTTTTCTGAGGAAGAAGTATTTTGTTCATAGGCTATGAATGGACCTTCTATTTCCCAGTTTTTGTGGATTTGGTGTCCTGATTTAATATTCACTTAAGTGTTCAGTAAGCTGCTGCTGGGTGCCTGACAGTGGGCCACACATTGTGATTACTCCTGGGTAACAAACTATTCCTAGTGGTGGGAGACGGTGAACAAGGAAGATTTATGCTGGCCTTAAGAGTCAAGGAGAAAGCTTCAGGAATGAGAGCCTGAGGGTGGGGTGGAGCGGGGCCCCTGAAGAAGGTGACTGACAAGGAGCAGAAACTTGAAGTCCTGGTGCCCTGGGAGATCTGGGGATGGTCTTCCCATCGGAGCTGGGAGTGGGTCTGGGTACTCTCCCGCCCGCCCTGGGGTGAGGCTGTATGTCCCCACCCCCCCACCCCCAGTATTTAGTGTGCTCCAGTGCTCGTCCAGAGGAGTGATGACTGGTTGAGAAGTCTCTTCGGCTCCTGCCACTGGGATTGGGAATCCAGAGAATTGGGAATGAAGGTGAGAGAAGACCCCGCAGAAATGAGAATGGTTTGCTACCCCAAACAGCAAACGTATCATTTTGCCATGGGGGAGGGGAGGAAAGTGGGAAGGTTGTTCCTGTTACTCAAACCTTCGTATTGTCCACCTGAGGTTTAAGTACTGTCGACCTTTGCAGACAAGATGGGAGCTCTTAAATGCTAGTGTTCGGCTCCCACACAGGTAGGCAGGGCTTCCTGCCATCTACCAGGGCGCTGTCGAAAACTGGTAGGGGGAAGACAGGGTTGAAAGGTATGGATGGATTCTTAGAAATGTTTGGAATGTTTGTGGGTCTTTTCTATGACATGTTTGAAATGTTTAAGAGAATCAGTTTGTAGCATGAAATGCTTGAAAATTTAATCTGTCAAATATATGAGAAAATTGTTAATTGAAGAGCAAGTGAAAGGGAGTGTTTTAAGGAAAATTTTACTAAAATAGGATTGGTAAGTTGAGCTTGAAGACTGAAAGGAAACCAGGTTTTTAAATGTAAAACTTGAATAAATTGAGTAGGCCAGGCTTCAAATACAGCCTCTGTGTCCCCATTCAGTTTCTCTTCTACAGGTCTGGTTTGCTTTCCCCTTGTTCCCATTCCATGTTTGTTATCTGTAATCAAGTCTGGTTTTGGCTTCCTATTTGGGATCAGATCATTCCTTGTGGGGGCTGTCCTGTGCACTGTAGAATGTTTAGCAACATCCCTGCGTTCTACCCACCAGATCCAATAGCACACCTCCTCACACACACACCCTGGCTGTATCAAAAGTTTCTCTAAATATTGCCAGATATCCCCTGGGTGGGGGTGAGGAGGAACTGTTCCTGGGCAAGGACCCTTACTCTAGACCCATTAGTCATAAAGAGGTGCGGGCTGCCGGTGTCCATGGTGAGTGTACACATCTGTGGGTGTGGGTTTTACAGAGGACAAGTCCCATGACCACAGGGACACCTGTCCTGAGATAAAATATACCTGTTAGGTGGTGGGGGTTGGAGTATGTACAGTACGATTTCCATAAGTATGAATATTTATCAGCTAGTCATTTGAGAGCATGATGTAAAGAAGCCATCTGTGGAGGCCTTTATGGAGAGAAAGAGGAGGCTAGAAGAAATGTGCAAAAACTTATTTTTAGAGTTCAATTCACAGCAGGTTGGCTCCATTCCCTGAATGCTGTCCACTTTGTGTATCAAGTGTATTCGTGGGTCAGGATAGTTGCGGGCCATTCCATCGGTGTTGGGTCATTATTATTAAGAATGGCTACACAGGGTGGGCCACGGTGGCTCAGCAGGCAAGAATGCTTGCCTGCCATGCCAGAGGACCCGGGTTCGATTCCCGGTGCCTGCCCATGTAAAAAAAAAAAAAAAAGAATGGCTACACAGATGCTAATTTGGTTTGGAATGCTTTAATTTTACTTTTGATTGCATGAATAAGTATTGCTTGCACAATACAGAAATCAAGAGGCAGATGAGAATATACAGTGAAAGTAACTTTTCTTCCCCTCCTGCCTCTGAGCCCTCGGGTCCCCTTCCCAAAGTGTCCTGTCTTAGGGAGCTTTAGAGGATAAATTTTGGTCATCAAACAAGGTGTTCTGATCTCTGTGGTTTACCTTTGGTTCCAGGCAAGATTAGTTTAAACGAAGATTGATGTGTAAGACTTGAATTTTTGGAGAAATGCAAACTAGAATAACTTGCGAACTTTAGAAAATTGAACAGCATGAATATCTTCAGTAAACGCCTAAGTGTTTTGTGAAGATGTCAACTGGTTAAAGCAACTAGAGGTCCCTAAAATCCCCCCTTTGATCTCCATCCTCTGTTAAGGTAAAATTACGCAAAGCTTTCAATTCCTGTGTTGATACTGGAATTCTGTTTAGCTTTCTGTTCACACGATTTAAATATTTCTGTGTGTCTGTCTGGTTTGAAAGCAGTGATATGAAAATAAGTGCAGTAGGTCCTCAAATGTCTGCACGTCCAGCTCTTCGTGTGGTTCCCAGAGAGAATCCATGTTAAACCCTTGCCAGGTCTCAAATGGATTGACTTGCCACCTGTTTTTGACTCACCCTGCAAGTTGAGAATGGTTTTTACATTTTTAAAGGGTTGGGGGAAAAACATCGAAAGAAGACTATTTTGTGACCTGAAAAATGATATGAAGTCCAAATTTCAGTGTTCCGTAATAAAGTTTTCTTGTTACACAGCCCATATTGTTTGTTCATGTTCCCGCAGCAGAATTTGATGAATTAAGGCAGAGACCATGGTCTGCTGTATTATTAGTTAGGGTATTCCAGAGAAAGAGAACCATATGTAAGATTTATATTAAGAGATTTATTTTAAGGAATTGGCTCACACTGTTATGGGGGCTGGCAAGTCCAAATTCTATAGGGCAGACAATTTCACAGGGCAGAAAAATTACAGCAGGAGTGAGGTAGAAGAGTCCTGAGTCTAAATTTCTTAGGGGAAACTGATAGTCTTGAAATTCTCATAAGAGATGATGTTGAAGTCTTGAGTCCAAAATCCACAGGGGAGCTCAGCAGGTCGGAAACAAGTAGAGAGTCTACACTCTCTCCTTGCAGCAGTATTTCTTTGCTGGAACCCTCGGTTCTTTGCCTTTTAAGGCTTTCAATTAATTGCATGAGGCTCGCCCATGTGGAGGGTCTTTATGTAAAGTCAACTGACTCTGTAGATGCTACAAAATTCCTCCATAGTGACAGCCAGGTCAGTGTTTGCTCAGACAACTGGAAGCCATAACCTAGCCAAGCTGACACACAAAATTAACCATTGCACCTGCAAAATCTGAAATATTTACTATTCTGACCTTTGACAGAAAAAGTTTGCTGGTCCTAGTCCTGAAAAACAGGAGTAATGGCAGAAGCATAACTGAAAATGCATACATTTGGGAGTAGACTCCTCATCAAAGTCCAATGATTGCATCACCCTAAGGACCCACCCTGCAGGCCAATCATGACACTGCATGCGCGACTTCTCTGGCTGTCAAACTGATGGTTCTGCTCACCTGCATCAGTAGTTTCTCACACTAGTGGCCCAAAAACTTTATACTCATACTCTAGTCAGTAAAAAGCATTTTTAAGCATACCTCCACGATATGTTTATTAATTTATTTATAAATTATATGTGTGCTCCTGTGTTATATGTACAATATAAATCCCATATATACAAAGTTC
Organism: Myrmecophaga tridactyla; assembly: GCA_004026745.1. Classification (NCBI taxonomy): domain Eukaryota; kingdom Metazoa; phylum Chordata; class Mammalia; order Pilosa; family Myrmecophagidae; genus Myrmecophaga; species Myrmecophaga tridactyla. The sequence continues at coordinate 1,879 of PVIY010025538.1, read as the reverse complement.
TAATATCTTCCCTCCCTGCTGTGAGTTATTTTTTTTACCATTTGGGGTAGGTGCACCCCTCTTTGGAGCTCATTGCCCCAGAATATTGTCCATTGATGGAAACATTCCCAAAAGAATGGAAAAGCCTTTCTAGGTTGAAATTTTTCATTAGGGAAAATGGTATGTGTGTTGTCTGTTTGCCACCGTAGGTTGTTAGAGTTGAGAGAATCCTTCCTGATCCCTTCCATCAAACTCCCTGATTTTACAGACGAAAATAAGGCCCAGAGAGGTTAACCAAGGGTTTCTGCTCTGCAAGACTGAGGAAGGCACTCGCTATGCTATGCTGATGATCTGGGTTCAATTCTGAGCTCACCGCTCATTAACTGTTTATTTTTCTCTTCCAGTTTAGGTTCCAGCATTTAGGGAAATGGGGGTAACAATGACTTCATAATATAAAAAGAAGAGAGAATAATAATGATTAGTACTTAATTAATATTTACCATTTGCCAACTACTTTACAGGCATATACTTATTAAACCCTCAGAGAGGTTAACCAAGTTTTTTTGAGGCTTAAAGACAAGATTAGGTGGATTCCGAGCTCGAACTTGTGTCTCCGGATGTTCCTCCAGGCCAGGCTCTTTAACTGGGCTCCGCTTTCTCTCTTCTTCATTCACCCTTTCTCCTCCCTGGCGGGCACCCCTGTGAAATGCCCATTAAACTAATAAGGAACCATGCTAGATCATCCTAAAACCATGCATTATAAGTTGCAGGAGGTTATTTGAGCAAATTTCATGCAAAAGCCTCTAGTTGGAAGCAATGGGACTGTTTCTTCCCCTTTGAGAGGTTTTTAACTCTCAGACACAGAGGGAAGAGGGAAAGGAAAAAGAAATCCAGATCCTTTCTGAAGCCTGTTATGGAATGTGAGTGGTGACCAAGAAGAAGGGTGAGAGATCCATTCATGATGCATCCCATCAAACTTCCTGATTTTACAGATAAAAATAAAGGATGCATTGGGGCCATTTATGGGAAGCTTTGTGTGCCTGAAGAGAACATTCAGGGATGAAGCTCTTTCCTTCAAGGAGCTCAGGTTTGTTGAGAAGACAGGCCCAATTAAGTGCAATAGCAGGCTTTAGTTATGGGAAGGCTGCCAGGGAAGCCTATTAAGAGGTGGGGATATTTAAGCTGGGCTTTGATGGATAACCAGGAGTCTGCCAAGTGGAGTACAAGAGGAAGTTGATGTGATAGAGATTCAGATCCGGAATGAACAAGTACCAAGGCCATACCCCAAAGTCTGGCTTGGAGAGTAATAAATGTGGGAGGTGAAGTAAAAGGCAATGGCTCCAGTGTGGTGGGTTAAGAAAGGATAGCTGAATGTGGCTGCCATGACTAGACAGTAAGCATTATGACAACAAGAGACCGTATTCCCTTAGTAGACACTCAATAAATATTTGCTGAAGGACAAAAAAGGCCATACACATGATCATCTCAAAAGATGCTGAAAAAGCTTTTGACAAAATTCATAAACTTTTCATGATAAAAACACTCAACAAAACCAGGAATGGAGGAACCTTCTTCAATGTGATAAAGAGCATCTATGAAAAACCCACAGCTAACATCATACTCGGTGGTCAAAGAGTGAAAAATTTCCCCTAAGATCAGGAACAGGACAAAGATGCCAACTTTCACCATTGCTAGTCAACATTGTATTGGAAGTGCTAGCCAGAGAAATTAGTCAAGAAAAGAAAAGTCATCCAGATTGGAAAGGAAGAGGCAAAATTATTTCTATTTTGCAGATGACATAGTCTTATATATAGAATGCCCTAAAGAATCTACACACACAAAAAAATGGTTAGAGCTAGTAAATGAGTTCAGCAAAATTGTAGGATACAAGATTAATATT
>PVIY010025537.1:0-36595 GCA_004026745.1 Myrmecophaga tridactyla | reverse complement strand
CGAGGACTTATTATCATTGTTTTGTCTACAGGCATTTCTTAGGTCATGCTGCCAAAGCAGCAGAGAGGAAGTCAAGGGTCCCGTATCACTCACCACCAGAGAAAGTGCTCAAATGGATGAAGAAGGGAGCCAGGACTTCCTTCTTGTCCAGTGATTGCTCTTGGAGCATCACAGTAAAGGACCATCCCTCTTTTCCAGTCCTCCCATGGACACCTCCTTACCTCATCCACTACCTGAGATGGATAATCTCCCAAGCAAAGAGCTTCATGAGAGCAGTACAAATTTGCCATGGCTTACATTATACCCTCCTTCAGTGGCCCTAATGTTCACCCATGACAGCATGAGATGGGAGAGACATCTAGAGTAAGGGTCAGCAAACTTGTCTGTGAAGGGCCGGGTCATAAATATTTTAGGCTTTGGGGTCCTAACAATCTCTGTTGCAACTACTTGACTTAGCCCTTGCATTGCCAAAGCAGCCATAGATAGTATGTAAACTAATGAGCATAACTGCTCCAGTAAAACTTCACTAACAAAAACAAGGCAGCAGAGCAAAGTTTGTTGACCTAGGGCATCGATTTAACAACTTTCAGCCATCCCTCATTTTAGCCTCCATTGTCAACACCACCATCTCCTGAGCCTTTTGAGGATTTCTAGTGTGATTTAAATTTGTTTTAGATTTCTCACTCCTGGCTTAGGATTTAGCTTTCTCCAGTCTGCTAAGTCAACTAACTTGCAGAATTAAATTGCTGGTTACTCCTCTCCTGCTGCTTTCCTTCCCTTCCTTTGAGGATTCTTAATTTTTTTTTGAAGTTTCAGGAGGAATCAAAATTGGATGCCTGTGTTCAACCTTCTAATTTTACCCAAAACACTTGCCTCTAATTTCAAACATTTTTAAAATGTCTTTACATGTAAAGAAACACAGTTATTTTAGGTTCTGTATCTTATAATAGCGCTGTCTGAAGCCTTTATGGGTCTAGTTCTGATACCAGTTGATTCTACAGGTTCCCATATATATATATGTTCTTGTTTCCTTGTCTTTATGCATTGATATATATATATATATATATATATATATATTTAAGTATATGCTCATGTTCCTTAGGGCTTTATCTGCAGAAAATTAATGGAGGCTTGGGTTGAAGTTGAGTTCATTTAGAATTTGTTTTTGCTTCTGTCAGTTACCTTGTGATACCACCAACTAGGACCTTTTTTTTTTTTCTGGGACCATTTTAAATAGAATTTTCCAGTAGAGGTGTTCAGGAGACACAGCATAAATTTGGGCTGCAAATTCATGGGAAAGCTGGCTTGTGGTTGCAGGAAAGTTTTTTTCCCCCCACATCCACCTAGGCTAATTAGACATTTTTCTTGCTATCCCTTTCTGGATAATGGGTTTCTCATTCACCCCAGACCGAAGTTGCGGTTTTTTAGAGAGGGTGGAGGTCAGTCCCAAGTTTATGTGGGATCTCCTGCTAGTCTTCTTGGGCGGGCCCTAGCTTTTTCCATTGTCTCCCTTACTCCTGCAGCAGCCAGAAAGTACGCTTAAAGTCACCAAGGTGAAAGTGCTTTGGGTATTCTTTTGCCTCTTAGAGTTCCCCTTTCATTTGTCTTTAGTCCTCTGCAGTGTAGCTCTTGAGTCCAAGCTACTGCGTGGTACTGCTTCCTAAGGCGGTGGTAATGGTTATCGGAGGAAAGGAGAAATGATAAGGTTGGAACTTCTGTAGGACATCCTTAACATTGGATGTGGGAGATTAGAGGAAGGGAAGAATATAAGCTGGTACTCATATTTCTGTCCTGAGTGACTGGAAAAGTGGTTTTTGTTTTGAATGTATTAAATTTGAATTCTGAAAACAAAAATATACATAAAGCACTTTAAAATGCTTATAATCCCACCTCCTAGAGATGACTACTGTACTATATTTATATGTGGCTATTCATAGTCCACGAATTCCCTTGGTGAAACTTAAAATGCAAGTGGCATTCTAAGGCAGAAAGAGGAGAGGATTCCCTCTGAAGGGAGTCTGAGACCCTCTTTGCCTCTATGCACGTGGAACAGAAGGGGAAACAGCAAAGCTGTTGGCATTGTAGGTTGGTCTGATTCATCTAATCACAGATTGTTCTCCTAGATCCTCTAGGCTTTGTGGCTTCCTTCCCGTCCCCTACTCCTGATTCTGGTTATTTTAGCCATTGACGAGGCAGTCCCCCATATTCGCCATGTGCTGTGAGGGAGACCTAGGCTTTGGCATCTCCAAGTAGGCTCTGCTTCGGGTCCATGGTCTTGGCTGCATCAAGGGGCACACTCCTCTCCTCATGCAAGGAACGAAAACCCTAGTGTTTCCAGATGGTTCAATAATGACGTTGGGCCAATAGTCTCTTTCTAGAATTTTTTTCTAAAATTTTCCTTAATATTAAATAAAGCTGAGAATTTCTGTCCATTCCCTAGTGGAATTATCCATATAACCAAGATAAAAGTTTGGAATCAGAATAGAGTCACAGGCAAAGTGTAATTTGTTCCTGTGCTTCCACAAGATTCCCAGCTGGGACTAGTACTTAACTTCCCAGCAGCACCTTTCCTTTGTAGCTAAACACAGAATCTTTTGATTCTTCTGGGCCGAGGTGGCAAGGGAGCCTCGTAATAAAACGTTTCCCCTGTAGGTGGCAGCTCTCTCTGGAGATGCACGACGCTGCCTGGACATTTGTAGGCGAGCCACTGAGATCTGCGAGTTCTCCCAAAAGAAGCCCGACTCCCCTGGCCTGGTTACTATAGCCCACTTAATGGAAGCTGTGGACGAAATGTTTTCATCGTCATATATCACTGCCATCAAGTAAGATTCTTCTCCTTCCTTAACCTGAACCTTCGTGGAAGGTTACTGGAGAGGTCCAAAGTCTGGGAAGACCATGGAAGCATGTTTCCCTTTCTCAACTCTTACTCATTCAGCCTTTATTTACTGAGGACATTGTCCTTTTTGTTTGTTAAGGGGCATAATTTAGTCAGAGAGACAGGTAAACCTAGGAGAATAATTAGCATTTACTGAGCTGTACACTATACACTAGAGGTGTATAATGGATTACAGATGCTATAGGAACAAGCAGGGAGCAGCTACTTCTCTCACACTAAATGAGCTCATGACAAGAGGGTGCTGGTATCTTTGAAATGCATGTATATTTGCAGATATAGTTGCTGTGTTCCCTTTCTTCCAAAGTCACATTTTCTGTATCAGTTTGAGACTTTTGAGGCTGGAGTTAGGGGTGGAGGGAGCCTTGCCGCATAATATAAAGGAAAGTATATCCCAATTCTTTCTCTACCTTTTCTAGAGATGCAGAAAAACTTTATTTGACTTTCCTCTAGACTGGTGGTACTCAGGAAAATTCATGCCTTCTCATTTCCTTTAAGAAATTCTTCAGTTATGGAGCAGGGCTTCCTGAGAGCCATCCTTGCGGAGTTCCGTCGGTCAGGACTGGAGGAAGCAACATTTCAGCAGGTGACCGATGGTGTTTTTTCAAATCCTTCTGGGATCTGGTGTCTTTAAAATACCTGGAAATTTTCTATCAATGCGTACCAGTTTGTCTGTTTTGCGCCATTCTGATTATGCTAAAGAATATCAGGCTAGCACCTAATTTGCTGTAATATTTCACCTTTAGGAGCTGGTTTCTGCATATTAGGTTGAGGGCCTACTGTATGCTGGAGACTGTCCTAGGAATGGGAGATTCACAGATGAGCAAGACATATTACAATGTTATATTGTAATGGGGGCAAGGCCTTCCAAACGAGGCCATGTTATAAAACAAATCACAAAATCAGAATCCAAACACCATATATTTTCAATTAGGTCAAATAAAAGGAATCATTAGGGCTCATGCTCATTTTAAGCCTGGTGTCCATTGATAATGGGCTATCTTAGATGAATTTTTAAAAGAATGAATGAATGTGTAACTGAGTATGTGTATGAGACAGAGAATATGTTTTTAGGCATCTTTATTTAAAACAGATTAGGAAAACATTTTTCTTTTCAGCTACTTCTTTAGTGTGTTGGTGATAAATTATTTTTTAAAAAAACTTGGTTGCAGGTCATGTTTTGCCCATTATTGTTCCTCTTTTAGTGCCTGAGAAAGCTTTTCTGCAGAGAGTAATTTTCATTTTAGTTTATAAACATTTCCTGAACAACTACAGAGTGCCATTAAGGATCCTTAGCTGAGTCAATCACTCTGTTCTTGACAGGTTCTCATTCTGGTAGGGGCCATAGACTCTACATAATTAGAATAATGAGTGACTAGGAGGTGCCACAGACTTGCCTGTCCCAGTGGAGGGCTTTGGGGTAGAAATCTGGGTTTCCTGCTATCCCCTCTACCTCCCTTTTTTTCAGTATTTTCTCTGGCCCTTTGTGCTTTTCCAGGGGACATGCCTAGGCATATGGTCACTGTATCTGCTAAGAAAAATGCCATTGTAGCAAAATTTTTTCTTGAAGTATGACAGTTTCAGCTGTACAACTTTCAGTCCTGGAGACAAGGACTGTTTATATAACAGTAACAGTTACTAGACATTTTATGTACAACTTTCAGTCCTGGAGACAAGGACTGTTTATATAACAGTAACAGTTACTAGACATTTTATATCCATTAACTTATAAGGGCTATAGCAACATTTTATAGATAAAACTGAAGCTCACAGAGTTGAAGTAATTTGCCCAGAGTTGCACATCTGGTAAATGGTAGAACCAGAATTCAAGCCTGATATTCTCTGATTCCAAGGCCAGTAGTGCATTCTGTGTCTTTATTTGTTCACCATTGGGGTACCCACTGGTGTCTCCCAGGGCTTTTAGTATCTTGGACACCAGATGTCTGATTTTCCCAAGAGAAGAAATCATTCCCAGATTCAGGAGTACCTTTCCTCTTAACCCGTCAGGCAGCTGACCTCGCTTTGCTTTTAATGTCTAGGTGTACAATCAACACGTGGCTCTGTGCAGAATGGAGGGGCTGCCATACCCTACCATGTCGGAGACCATGGCCGTGTGCTCGCGGCTGGGCTCCTGCCGCCTTCTCCTCACGGAGCCGAGCAGGAATGACTTGCTTCTTCGCGTTCGGCTCAACGTCAGCCAGGATGACGTGCTGTATGCGCTGAAGGAAGAGTGAGGGGCTTCCTCAAAGAAGGACCGTGATCTGCTTGTTTGTAGAGAACCTAATTTCATTTTTCTAAGCACGTGGATTCATTGTAGCAAAGTATACTGAATGGAAGTGGCTGTTATATATTTTTAATTTTCCATTAAAAAAATTTTTTTTTCCAGAGTGTCTGGGAAGTTTACAGCATTACAAACTTCAGATTACAAAACCAAACTGTCCTTCCCACAATAGACCCTCCCTCTGACTTCTGTTTCTGTTACTTACCCTTGCCTTTTATTTAATGGTAACATACCGTGTATAGAGATATATGCGCACAGTATACTTGTATTTATATAAATACTTGTATTTATATAAAATAATTCTGGGAGAACCTATAAGAAATTGATTACTTTGGTTGCCTCTAAGAAAGGAAACTTTATGGCTGTGGTCAGGGGTTGGAAATAAGACTTCTGGCATAGAAAATATAAGATATGGATTGTTCAAATAAAGAGATGTAATTAATCTCTAAATAAAAATCAATTCCAATTAAAATCTCAGCAGGGTTTCTTTTATAACTTTGCAAGTTAATTCTAGCATTTACATGGAAACCAGCAGTGAAACAAACTGACAGCTCATGCCTTCACTTGTGAGGCACTGAGAAAAACACATCACCCATATAGTAAACCTGCCAAAAATGTTTAACCTTAATTTACTAATGAGAGCATTATCAGACTAATCCAGATTGAGAGATTCTGCAAAGCAACCAGCTATACTCTTCAATATTGTCAATATCACAAAAGACACATGCAAAAAATACATGGAGGAACTATTTTAGATTAAAGCAGACTAGAGACATGTCAACTAAATACACTGCAGGTAACCTGATGGGCTCCTAGATTTAAAAACTATGGTTATTTAAAAAAAAACTAAAGTGATTACATAAAGATTAAATTTCATGAGTGTGTTTATGCGGAAGAATGCCCATGTTCTTAAGAGATTCACAAATATATATTTAAATTCAAATAGTTCATAAATATGTGTATGTGTGTATATATATAATGGACTGGGGATCCGTACCAGAATATTTTAAAGACTTTCATAATAAGAACAAGGAAAAATGGGTTGAAAGACATGTCATCCACAAATAAACATGAATAACCAACAAATCAGAGACATTAGATTGGCACAAAAAGCCTTTTTGTGATGATATGGACCAGTTGGAACCTAAATGCCTCACCGACTATCAGACTGCATATTGGGACTAACTACTTTGGAGATAATTTAGTAGTATTTAGTCTGGAAAATGCAGAAATCCTATCCCTAGGGATATACATTAGAGAAACACATATAAGGAGTCATATTCAAGAATGTTCATAGCGCCACTATGATGGCAAACCATTGAAAATGAATTGTAATTTCAAAATTGTAATTTCAAAATACCATACAGGAGTGAAACTAAAGTACACGTATCAATATGGATGAAGGTTGCAAACAGGGTTGAGTGAAAGAGAATATATGCAGTACGATACCAATGGTAGCTTGCAAAGAAAAAATACTGTGCATTGCTAAAGGACAGAAAGTCTCAAGAATGAACTACTGCTGCAGGTTAGTGGGTACCTTTTTCGGAAAGGAAAGTGTTACAATATGAGAGATGTCCAGAGGACTTCAACTGTACCATGGTGTTTTCTTAAACTTGATGGTGGATATCAATGCAACTGTTATACTAATTCACACAAGAAACAGGTAATATTTATTGAGTGCCTACCATGTACCATGCAGTGTTCTAGATACTGGAGATATGTTACAGAACAAAAATCTCTGCCATTGTGGAGCTCGCATTCTAATAAATGAAAAATTATATCTTTTGCATATCTTAAGCATTTCATTATAAACTTTTTAAATGGGAATTTCGGTCCCTTCTCTGATAAATCACTCAATAGCAACAAAGAGATGGAGAAGGTTTGTCCAAACAAACGAAGATCTTTGAAACTGCTAACTACAAAACATGTAAATTTGGAGACAGGAGATAGGGAGAAAGAGCAAGTGAGTTGGCAAGGCTTGTTTTAGATGGACAAACCAACATAGAGCATTTTTGTTGCCAATTAACAAGTTTGGTTTATTGATAAAATTTTACATACAAACATTACATACATGGTGTACAATCAGTGGCTCACAGTATCATCACATAGTTGTGTATTCATCACCATGATCAGTTTTTGAACATTTGCATCACTCCAGGAAAAGAAAAAAAAAATTCATACATACCATATCCCCTGCCCCTCCCTGTCATTGACCACCAGCATTTCCATCTACCCAAATTATTTTAACCTTTAGTCCCCGTATTATTTATTTTTTATCCGTATTTTTCACTCATCTGTCTGTACCCTAAATAAAAGAGGCATCAGATAAGGTTTTCACACACAGTCACATTGTAAAAGCTATATCATACAATCATCTTCAAGACTGCTGGAACACAGCTCTACAGTTTCAGGTACTTCCCTTTCAGCCACTCAAATACATGATAAACTGAAAAGGGATATCTATATAATGCATAAGAATAACCTCCAGGATAACCTCTCAGCTCTGTTTGAAATCTCTCAGCCGCTGACACTATTTTTTCTCATTTCTCTTTTTTCCCCTTTTGGTCAAGAAGGTTTTCTCAATCCCTTAATGTGTGGGTCCCAGCTTATCAGGATTTCTGTCCCACATTGTCAGGAAGATAGCCATGTCCCACATAAGTGGGGGAGGGCAGTGGATTTACTTGGCATGTCGGCTTAGAGAGAGACGCTACATCTCTGCTCATTTTTAAATAGTTTTATTCACGTCACAATTGTAAATCTTGACACACATCATACAATCTAGCCTAAGTGTACAGACATGCCTTCACCACCATACTCTATCTGGACACATTTCCCTTTCTGCCACAAAGAATCGAAACTCCTTTCCCAGTCCCCCAGCTTGCTGACATTTAGTTTTGGCATAATGCCTTTGTTACATTCAGAGGAAGCATATTACAATGTTACTGTTGACTATAAACCCTAGCTTACAGTGAATGTACTTTTTCCCATATACCAACCATTTTCAACACCCCGCAATACTGACATTCCTTTGTTCTTCCTCATGCAAAAACATTTTCAAATTTGTACATTCAATCACCATCATTGTGAACTCTAGGCATTCCTAAATTATACCATCTCAGTCTTTATCATCTATCTTTCCTTCAGGTTTCATATGTGCCCCCAGCCCTTTTCCCTCTATCATGCGCACACTCAGCTCCATTCAGTGTACTTATATTATTGTGCTATAATCAGGTAGCATTGTGCTATCCATATCTGAATTTTTACAATCCTGTTACACACTCTGTATTTCTTCAGCACCAATTACCCAATCTCTACCCTATTTCCATCTCCTGATAACCCGTGTTCTTAACTGAAATTCTCCAAGTTCATTCATTAATGTTAGTTTCATATCAGTGAGACCATACAGTATTTGTCCTTTTGTTTCTGGCTAATCTCACTCAGCATAATGTCCTCAAGGTCCATCCATGTTGTTATATACTTCATGACTTTATTCCGTCTTACAACTGCATAATATTTCATCATATGTATATACCACAGCTTGTTAAGCCACTCGACTATTTGATGGACATCTGAGCTGTTTCCATCTCTTGTTAATTGTAAATTATGCTGCTATAACATTGGAAAAACTTGGTTTTTATTTTTTTTTTTATTACTCTGTACAAAACATTTTCAGCCTTCCATTTCCTTTTCTGTGAAGTAGGGACGATCCCTATCTTGCAGGATGGAGGGGAGAACCGGCTAAAACCCATTATGAAAAGTGCCTGGCATACAAAATTTGGTAGAAAGCAGATGCACTCCCCATTTCTCTCTTTAAAATGCCCTCTATTTGTTAACCTGTCTTCATGAAGAGGGACAATGAGCACTGCCCGCACTAAGTTTTTGATTAAGAAAAACAAGGTGAGCCTTGAGACTCCATTATAAAAGACACGGAGAAGAGGAGGAGGAGGAAGAAGGTGGTAACCTGAGCCACCGGACTCCGGGCCCGCATTTAGGGTGCAGCCAGCGCCCTCGCCCAAAGTCCGGAGGGGCAGGGCGGGACCGTGAGATCGGACACGCCAGGACAGCCGCCCTCAGGGGCCAGCCAGGGAGGGAGCCTGGCAGCTCGAAGCGAGGGGTAGAGAACGGCCAATAGCAGGGAGCGCACCTTCCGCATTTGCAGGAGCAGCTGGTCGCTGGGGCGGAGCCGCGGGAAAAGTGTCCCGCTACCTGAGAAGGCGCCTGCGCGCTGCGAAAGCCGCCCTCGGAGTCACCTGTCGGAGCGCCCCGCCAGCCTCGCTCGGCGCCTGCGCACCGCGCCCCCAATCCCGGCCGCGGAGTCACGTGTTCCGCCAGCAGCCGCCTCCCGGGCGGGCGCTTCCGGTCGCCGCGCCGCCACCGCCACCGCCGCCGCCGCCGCCGCCGCCGCCGCCGCCGCCGCCCGGGGACCGCGGCGGGCCCAGGGCGGTGCCGGGCGGGAGAAGGCCGGGAGTCAGTTTCGGATCCTCCGCGAGGTATGCCGCGTACCCGCCCCCCGGCCTGGGGAGATCAGGGGACGGCGGGGGCGATGGAAGCGACTTGGGACGGGCCGAGGACAGGGCGGCGGGCCCAGCCTCGCGGGAGTGGGGGCCCCCGGCTTCGCCTCCTCCCTGAAGACTCCGCTCCCCACCTGTCGCCCGAGCCGGGGCCTGGGTCCGGCACTGATGCCCATTTCCAGTCTCCCGTGCGCCGCGGACTTGTGTGTCGGACTCTGACCTCCTGCTTCCCTGAGTCCGCCCGCTCCCCGCGACCCGGTCACAGCAGGCAGCCCCGCCATTCACCGGCCCCTGAAATCTGACATCCCGTACCAACCTGGGCTCCCCCTCCCGTATACCCACATCCGGTTAACCTCGGAGCCCTGTTGACTTGACTTCCCAGTTCTGGGATCCGTACAATTCTCTCCACATCCACCACCACGTACATGCTTCATCAGCTCACGTCTTTTCTCCTGTACAGTAACGAGATGCTTCCTAGGGATGCCTCCCTGCCTTCATTCTTCCTCCTCCTTCCTGTGCACCTTCACTTCTGCGGATAGAGTGATGTTTCTGAAATCCCGTCACTTCTCTCCCCATTGCCCTCAAAATAATACCAAACTCCTTTAGGCTTAACGGTTTTTGTTTCCACCCTCCTTGCTCACATTTCCAGCTTCGCTTGCGCTATTTATTATCTTCCACTTTATACCCCGGTAATATCCAAGTGGTCTTTTAATGTCCCTGTGCAGACTAAGCCGTTTTCCCACCTCAGAAACTTTATTTATTAGAGTGTTTCCTGTGCTTAGAATCCTCTTCCCTTTCCCTCCCCCCAGCTTCTTCAAGACTCAACACAGGCATTAACCCCACCTCCCCAAAAGGCCCTTTCTCTCCTGCTAAGGAACTGCATCTGGGCGCCCATAGTCTGGGGAGCAGTCCCGTGTGGTGGCTTGTCTTCACGAATCTTTCTCCACCATGCAACCAACTGTTTCTTGAGAGCTGACACTATTTAAGATTCATTTCTGTACTCTCATTGCCCAGAGATACGTAGAAGTTCCTGTGAATGGTTGTGAGATCTCTGAAGTGTTCGGAATGCTGAGTCAGTTTTCTCTAGAACATAGCCCTCCGATAGAACGTTCTATGATGATGAAAACCTTCTATCTCTGTACTGTCCAGTGCAGGAGCTACTAGCCACGTGTGGCTGTTGAGCGCTAGAAATGTGTCCAGTGTGACTGAGAAAATCGATTTAAATTTTAATTAATTGACGTTTAATTATTGGACACCACAGCTCTAGAACCTTTCTGAATCCTGCCCTGCCTCATACCCATCCTGTTTCTAGAGTTATTTTCCTCAATCTGCCTTCTGAACTCCTCCCTACTCAACCTTGGGTATAATCCAAATTGGTCAGTCAGTTCAGTAACCTTACATTGTATGTCCATACTCCCTATTTAAACCCATTAACTGGCAGTCACCATCCCTTCCCATCTCCCTGTGCTGCTTGCTTCGGTGCTAGAATTCCAGCTGTAGCATTTCATCCTTTATCTGAGTTAGGAGTTTACTAACCGTACCTTACCCTGGGTTGCATAATATTGGAGGTGGGGCCTGAAGCCTGCTCCAGTCTGAGTCTGTCTTCTCTCCACCTGATAGGCATCTAGGCTGCCAAGATGCCAGGCCCAAGACCTCGAAAGGGCCCTCGGGCCACTGGCCAGGGTGCGGCAGCTGCTAAGCAGGTATGGACACATCCTCCTTCTCAACCCTGGGCCATTTTTGGGGAGGGTGGGTGTCTATGCTGAGTTTGGGCAAACTGGGTCACCTGTGGGGTTTTCCCATTGGTCCAAACACTTGAGTAGTACCTCTGGAGTTGGCAGAGCCCTAACAGTCCCTCTGACTAACCCGTGCCACACGCAGTTGGGGAGATAAGGCCTGGACTCCTGGTGAGGGATGGCAGACCTAGACTTCCCATGTTTCACCCTAGGCATCCCCCTGCACGGCTACCTCATATGAGTGATAAGGAGCCACCAAAGTGCAAGATGTTCTCCTGGGCTCCTCATGTAGGGCCATTCCCAGCCAAGGATGCCAGGGCTTGAGGGATTTGGTCAGTGGCTCAGGACAAATGTGGCTCAAGTGGGAGACTAAGGGTTTGTGTCTTCTCATTTTCTCTCTTTGTTTCTTCTGGGCCCAACTCTAAGCCTTATTAGATTATTTTTATTGTCTGAAAAGCGGCAGGTGAGGGAGGTAGTAGGGCAAGGGGCAGGCACTCTGGTCACAAAGACCTTATTTTAAATTCTGGCTCTGCCACTTGCAAAGCTGTCTCAGTTTGCTGAACATGGAGATAAAAATAGGACCAATGTCTTGGAGTTGGGAGAATTAGATAATCAAGTATAGTGCCTGATAGCTATTGCTATAACTGTTTTTAGTTTTAATAAAGGCAGTGTAATTTACTGGGTTCTTTGTGGGAAGATTAGCATCCCAAGGAGTAATATTTCAAACCTTAGTTTCCTTTTTTGTACAATGGGCTGAACAGACAGTGAAGGAGGCACAGATTGGGACATCAGAAGCCCTGAGTCTGGCTCTGGGTCTGGGCTCTATCTCTGCCTTACTGTGTGGTTCCTAAGAATCCCGCTCTGTACCCAGCTGGGGCTTTTTGTGGAGTTCAGCCCTGAGAAGATGCTGCTGGAGATGGATGAAACTGAAGATGACAGGGATCTGGAGGCTGAGCTGCTGGCGCTCACCGGGGAGGGAGGGGCCACAGACAGGAGGCCAGCACCCAAAGGGCAAGGTAAGTTTGTGACACTGGGCTGGGCTCGGTACTGAGACATGAATGGCACAGGCTGGTGGTGGAGCAGGTCCTCACCTGGCAGTTGGGAGGATCCAGCCAGGTCAGTGGGTCCTTCTGAGAGCCATGTCCCTCTGTAGCTCTCCTTCACTGGGACACCCCCTCCCCATTGTGGATAAATCTGATTCTTGATAAGGATGAATGGTGTCTCTATTCCTAGCCTTAACCTGGACTCCCTGTAGAGTAGGAGCTCAGTTAGCACAGATTGAATTGAGCACTTGGTGAGTGCACAGAAACTGTATCGAATGAATAAGTGGAATCTTCCCCCACAGCCTGGAAGAGGACAGGGACCTGAGGCCTAGGAGGGTCAGGAGGTCTAGATATTCTTTTCTCACCAGGCTCCCTCAAGAAAAACACCCCCATCCCATCTGCCTCTGAACTAAGAACAATGGGAGGACCCTGGAAAGGGCTCACCGGTCTGGGAGAATCACGGCCCTCACTTCTCTTTCAGTCCGAACCTGGTTTGGGGTTAGATAAGTCTGAGTTTGAATCCTGGCTCTTGCAATCAATAGGATTATGATGTTAAGAGAATTGATATTGGTAGTTGCCAGTTTATTCACACATAAAATGAGGATAATACTATTTTGCAGAACTGTTGTGAAACTCAAATGAATTTTAAAAGTCTTTACAGATGTGAAAGATGTGGTTGAGGGAAACTGATGAATATCTATGATTAACTACTACAGGCAAAATGCAGAGAAGGAGGCAATTTGTTGCCTTTTGCAAGGCCCCTAACGGATTTTTCATACTGGGTCATAAAGGTTGAACAGGAGTTTTCCAGGTGGGACTTTGGCTGTGAGGGGTAGAGCGGGTAGGGGATGGTGATTTCTACTTGGGTGTAACTTCCCAGGACAGTGGATTGAAGACCCTTCTTTATGCATCTTGGACCTTTCCTGAATTGCCTTGATTATCTGACCCTCCTCTTCCCCCAGCCCCCCTGCCCATGGCCCATATTGAGAAGTTGGCGGCGGACTGTATGCGGGATGAGGAGGAGGAGGAGGAGGAGGAGGAGGAAGGGCTGGAGGAGGATGCAGACCTGCTGGTGCGTCCTGCCAGGCTGGTGTTCAAGGGCTCCTGTGGTCAGCTTGGGCCTGGTGGAAAAGAGGGTGGAGAGAAGGCCTGGGGTTTGTCATTTGTGTTCTCTGATTTTTGAGTGAGTGTTGTACCCTTCCTGGGCCTCAGTTTTCCTAATTGTACAGTGTGAGGTTGGTGCTCTCATCTGAGCTCTGCAGCTGGGGATTTTCAGATTTGAAGGGCTATTCTTGATCAGAATAAAGGAGTATTTTCGTAAGGGGGATTTCAGGCACCATGACTGATGTTGGGAAATATTGCTGGTAGGTTGGGTCCTTTATTCTCAGACCCTATCCTGGGCAGTGCCTTGAGGCCTCAAGCTCCTGGGACTTGTGTCTCTCCAGACTGAGCTGCAGGAGGTCCTGGATGAAGATGGGGAGGTTGGGGTCCTGGCTGATGATGAGGCAACCACCCCGGGCAGCCCTGAGGAGCAGAAGGGGCAGGAGAACATTGAACCTGCAGTGCAGACAGACCTGACAATTTCAGTCCCAGTGGCTCAGGTATGTCTGGAGAGGCTCTGTATGTCTCCGATGCCTCTGTGTGTCCACGCATAACACACATACAGAATGGCTCACCTATCATAGCGGAGTAACCCATTCCAGAGCCCTCCTCCAGCAGCTGCCCCAAGCAGAGACTGGGCAAAAGAAACTCCTCAGCAGCTGGCCAGCCTCAAAGGCTTCTCTGTTCTCCCAGACCACCCCCCTCAGCCATTTCCTGACCTCCTCTGATTGTCTGGGCCTCTGTGTTTGCCTCTGATATGGCCTCTGGGCTCTTCAAGGAGTCTTTACCTCCCAAATTGAGGCTTTTAGGCTCTTTTTTCTCCTTGAATCCCAGAGTTCTGCCTTCTGGGGCAGTAGCCTCCCAGGGAGGGAGCAGCAAGGGTTAGCTGGCCCTAGAGTGGGTGGGCCCTGAGCTGAAACATCTGCAGGCTGGAGGGCCTCGGGGGCTGAAGGCGCTGCTGGAGGAGCGGATCAGCAACTACCAGGCAGCTGCAGCCAGTGCTAAGGAGGCAGGTGAAGCAGCCAAAGCCAGGCGCTGTGAGCGTGGCCTGAAGGTGGGTCGAAGCCAGGCGGGGGCTGGGCAGAGGGCAGTGGGGAAGGCAGAAGGAGGAGGTTGGTAGAGCCCTAGCCTGTCTTTCAGCAGGCTTCAGGCTGAGATGGCTGGCTGAGTTTCTGGACTAGTTCCTTTCTCCCTCAGACTCTGGAGTCCCAGCTGACAGCTGTGAAGAAAGGCAGGAGTATCAATGAGGATGAGATCCCACCTCCAATTGCCTTGGGCAAGAGACCCCCACACCAGCAGGAAGCAGCCAGCAGGAGCCCTGAGGCAGAGTCCCCAGTTCTCAGTGCCTTGGCGCCAGGTAGCCGGAGCCACTCAAGTTCTGTCCTATCCCCAGGGTCACAGCCTTTCTCCCCATCTTGCCACTGTTACTGCCATGAGTCACACCTTCCGTGGGAGGTCTTCCACCCAACCAGACCTGTGAACACTGGGAATTCTCTGTGAGTGTCTTCACCTTATGCCTTCTCTGCGGGCTTTTTGTTTTCCTACAGGCGAGTCTTCCCAACCTGAGACACACCCTTCAGGCAGTCCTGGCATATCTGCCCGTCCTGATTCAGACCCAGACCCACGGGCCCTGTTGTTGGTCCGACAGAGAGAGTACAAAGTGGCTGCCCTCACTGCCAAGCGGACTGGAGATCTGGATCGTGCCCGAGACCTCATGAGGATTGGGAAGGTATGACATTTGACTCAGAGGCCCTGTGGGCTACCCTGTGTTTCACAAATAGGGGACGGAGTTTCAGAGTGGGGCAATGACCTGCTCAAGGTCACACAGCTAGGTGGGTTGAATGAGACTGGCCCGAGGGGGAGTCGTTTTCAGCCTGGGCTTTCAGGGACTCCTGGGTTACACCCACACCTACTTTTCTTCCTACTGTAGAGATTTGGTGCTGTCTTGGAGGCCCTGGAGAAGGGGCAGCCTGTGGACCTGAGTGCCATGCCCCCAGCCCCTAAGGGTAAGAATGAGATAACTAGGGGGAATCTGCTTGGCCTGAAACTGGGATTGGGAAGGAGTATTAGGGTTGGGGCTGGCTGGGAGCCCCCCAACCTACACCTCTGTTCTGTGTCTCCCAGACCTGAAACCACAGGCTTCCAAGGTCTCCACAGCACCCTCAGTCATGCCCCCAGCCGTGGAGCGAGTGCAACCAGTGATGACCCCTGACAGCCCAGCAACCCCAGGTAGGACAGGATGGTGGCACCATGGGGTGGAAGCCTGGGGAAGGACAGGCAGAGCTGATGTATCTCCTTCCCCTTTTCAAGTGGCCCCTGCAGAGCCACAGACAGTGCTGGACGCCCTGCAGCAGAGGCTAAACAAATACCAGGAGGCCAGCACCCAGGCACGGGGCAGTGGGGATGAGCGCAAGGCCCGGATGCATGAGCGCATTGCCAAGGTGGGCCAGTTGCCGCCAGTCCCCATGCCCTGTGCCATCTTCTCCCTGGCTGGCTGCTCTGTCTCTTAGGAGTTCTGTTTTTCTCCCAGAGCTGTCTTTCCATCATTCTTCCTGTCTCTGTGGTGGACCTTGAGCCTGTTGACTGTTGCCATCATCGGTTCCTCCCCTCCTTTCCTTGCAGCAATATCAAGATGCCATTCGAGCACATCGAGCAGGACAGAAAGTTGACTTTGCTGAGTTGCCTGTTCCTCCAGGTGAGTGGGGCTTAGCCTAGCGACTCTATGAGGATGTCTTTGAGCAAGAAGGGAGGGAGGGGGAAATGATTCCTCAGTATCTGCTCCACCCTGCCGGAGCCACCCCTCCCAGCCATACCCAGGTAAGTCCCAGACAGGGCCCATTGGCAGCCTTGTGTTTTCCTGAGGCTGTTCCACCCCTGTCTCTGCTCTGTTTCTTTCTCTTCCGCAGGATTTCCCCCAATCCCTGGCCTGGACCCCGCTGCGGGCACTGAGGAGGATTCCTTGACAGCTACCCTAGCAGCTGCCCAGAAACTAGCCACCTCAGAGGATACAACCCCAGCAGAGGAAGATGAGAATGAGGATGAGGTTTGGCTGAGGGTCTGAGACTTCAGGGGTTGGTGGAGGGGGGACAGCAGATGAGAGGTAAACACAGGTCCTGTGCTAAATGTCGTTAAGATTTCTTCTAGCCTTGAGATTCTTTAGGGCCCAGAGAAGGAAAGTCACTCATCTTCGGTCACATAGCAAATTAGTACAGAGTTAGGAAGACAACCCAAGACTGGGTGCTGCCATAGTAGGAGTGGGAAGCAGATCCCCTGTGACAGCCTTCTGGGCACCTGCAGGATGAGCCCCCAGCCCAGGCCCCAGTGGCCAAGAAACCGGCACAGCCTCTGGTTCCTTCATCCCAACCACTGCCTGAGCCCAAGGCCTCGAGTTCTAAAGAGTCACTGAGTCCATCCGGTGAGTTATGGGGCAGAGGGATAGAGGTGAAGGGCTTAGTCAGGGCAGACATGGCTCTGACAAGTGTCTTCTCCCTTCAGTGCGGGAGCAGTTGGTACTGCTGGAGGCACGGAAACTGCAGTACCAGCGGGCAGCCCTGCAGGCCAAGCGTGGCCAAGATCTGGAGCAGGCCAAAGCACATCTTCGGGTGGCCAAATGCCTTGAGGCCCAGATCATCCAGGCCCGAGCTGGTCGACCTGTTGACCTCTCCAAGGTGAGTCCCACATGGTTATACACTAGGGCTCTCAGGCGAAAGAGGTGGGCAACAGGCCTGACAGGCAGTAATGGAGGACTATGAACAAGCGCCACTTCTTAGAGGAGGCAGGATGTGAATGAACAGGATGTGACAACTGGGTGAGAATCTTTTGCTTCTGCCTTTCTCTACTCAGTAGCCTCAAGAGAGGCCAGGGAAAAGGCAGGTGAGCTGTGTATGATCAGAGATGGCAAATCTAGGGCAAGTCCATTGGGAGGCAGAGTGTTCCAAAAGCTTGGGATAGAACAGAAGGCAATGAATTCCTATCTGGAATTTAGTAGAAGCTGAAGAAACACTTATTCGGGATTCCTGTCTTTGTTGGACTCAGTAGAGGAGTAATCTTACTCTTGGGGCCCCTGAGGGGCCTTGTGATCTGGGCAGGTGCCTTCACCCTTGACGGATGAGGAGGGTGACTTCATCCTCATCCACCACGAGGACCTGCGACTCTCCCAGAAGGCTGAGGAGATGTATGCCCAGCTACAAAAAATGCTTCTGGAGCAACATGAGGTTGGTAGGCTTCTTGTATGATCCTCCTCTTTCAGTGCCCACAGCCTCCCTTTGGGAAAGGGCATGGGGCTCAGACCAGATAGATAGGCCTGGTTTCAAATTCGAATTTTTCTACTTACTGGCTGTGTGATCTTGGGCAGGGTGCTTCCTTTCTGTGAATCATGTTTTCTTCATCTCATGCAAAATGGAATGATAATGCCCCTTTCATTCCCCTCTCTCAGGGTGGTTACAAAATTCAAACAACAGAGTAGAAGGAGAAATTGCTGACAGAAGAAGGAAATGTTAGGGGAGACACATATATATATATATATACACACACACACACGTAGGCGTATACATATGTATACATATATGTATTTGTGTGTGTGTGCATATGTCCATGTCTGAACTGCTGCTGCCTTCTCTTCTGGGAAGTCTTCCTTCCTTAGTTTTGTGTGAATTGGATTTTGAAGGATGAATAGGAGTTTGCCAGGTGAATTTTTGAGAATGGCTATCCTTAGAAAAGGAAGCAACAAAAACTTAGAAAAAGGTGCTTGGCAACAGTGACCTCAGAGTATGAGTTTAAGAGCAGAGAGGGGTGAGATAACAGAGGAAGGTTGGAGCTTGGAGAAGACAGGCTTGAATGCCAACCTAGGTAGATCCTCCTGTGGCCTCTGGAATCATTCTTTGCTCCTATTTTCAGAAGTGCCTGTTGTTTTCCAAGCAGTTCATGCACCAGGGCAATGTGGCTGAGACTACCCGGTGAGTGCAAGAGTTGGGTCTGGGGTAGCTTGTGGGGTGGGGAGAAGAAGATGAGCCCTGCTGATCTGTGTACCCGCCCTGTCAGGTTTGAGAAGCTTGCTCAGGACCGCAAGAAGCAGCTTGAGATCCTGCAGCTGGCCCAAGCCCAGGGCCTTGACCCTCCCAGTCACCACTTTGAGTTGAAGACATTCCAGACTGTGAGGTGGCAAAGCCTAAGGGATAGTGGCTCTTGGTGGGAGGCCAGTGTAGCGACAGGACAAGAAGCTGGGAACCGAGGCTGGAGAATTATGCCTGTTTCTCATGGTTTCTCAGGGTTGACTCTGCTCTAGGCACTGGGGGTAGTAAAGAAGAGGACATGGTTACTGCCCAGGAGGAGAGTAGAGCTGGGAGGTTGCTATGGGAGGAGCTTGGACTGGGGTCAAGAGACAGAGCCCTCAGTACCAGCTCTGCCACTTCTAGCTGAGACAAGCTTTTCCTCCCTGGGGCCAAGAAGGCAGGCACTGAAAGAGGGGGCCCTTTTTTCTTCCTTCCACCATTTTCCTTTACTTGAGCTCTTTCTCCTTTCTTCCTGGATAGAATCTTTTCAGAACTCAACAGCACAGAAATGCATCTGATCATTGTCCGGGGAATGAACCTCCCAGCCCCTCCAGGTAACCCCCTGCCATCCCTATTCCGGGAAGCTCTTGCCTTGAAACTCCACTACTGGTCACTGTGGAGACACGGGCTGTCGCTCCACATCAGGGACTGGGTTCCTAGCTACTCCCTCTGAATCTGAATCCCTTTCTCCCTCATAGGAGTGACCCCTGATGACTTAGATGCTTTCGTGCGGTTCGAGTTCCACTACCCTAACTCGGTGAGGTTCTGGTGGAGGTAGGATCCTGTGAACCCCATCTTCTAATCCATATCCTTGTTCTTTGTTTCTCCCCCTCGCTGTGAAGTGTGCTATAGGGAGGGGGTTGAAGACCCTTGGGATCCATTCCCTCCAGAGATCCCTTCCCTCAACACTGACCTGGCCAGAGGTTCCGGTGCCATGTGCCTCTTTTTATGCCCAGGCTGTCCTGACTTACCCCTTCTCACTGCTTTAGGACCAGGCTCAAAAAAACAAAACAGCTGTGGTGAAGAACACAAATTCTCCAGGTGAGGGCCCATTTGAGGGCTCCTTTTCATTACATCTTACGTGGTCCACCCAACTTGAGAGATAAAGGCAGATAGTATTACCACTTCTCTTAACTCCTCTTATGTAGTTGGGGAAACTAAGGCTCAGAGACTTTAGATTGCCTAGAGTCTCATAGCAAGGAGGTGGTAGAAATGGGGCTTGAATACAGGAATTCTGACTCCAAATTCCAAGTCCTTCCCACTTTGTTCGAATCTAACAAGAGCAAAAAACTGTCCATGAGGCCCCACCTTGACCCTATAGCACCCACTGGTGGCAGTCATCCTGTATTGCAGACAGAGAGGTAGAGAAGGGAGGCCTGTTTTCCACTTCCTCAGGAAATCCCTGGGAAGCAAGCCTTTCTTTGCCTTCTCCTTCTCTTGCAGAATTTGATCAACTCTTCAAACTCAACATTAACCGAAACCACCGGGGCTTCAGGAGGGTGATACAAAGCAAAGGAATCAAGTTTGAAATCTTCCATAAAGGGTAAGGCCTCTGACTGTCAGTCACATTGCCATGGTGGACTGAGAGGCAAGAATGGCATTTGTTGTTGCTTTCACCCCAGTACTGCTCAGTTTTCTTGCCCTGGGCTCAGCCGATTCATTCCCATCTTCCCTGCCCAATCCAATCCTCTACTGCTTCTTGGCTCCCCAGATCCTTCTTCAGAAGTGACAAGCTGGTCGGCACAGCCCACCTGAAGCTGGAGCGGCTGGAGAATGAGTGTGAAATCAGAGAGATTGTGGAGGTAGGGTCCAGGGGTTGGGAACCTAGAGGATTTGGCAAGAGGAAAGTCAGCAATTATGAGCACCGTCCCTATTGTAGTTTTTTAGTACCTATCGTTTAATGTAAAAATTTCTATAGTCTAATGGAGAGTAGATGGTATCCTCTTTCACAGATTCAGAGTATCTGAAAAACTTGCTGAGTCACCCAGATAGGAAGTGGCCATGGTCTTTCTACCATTCTTTGTGCCCATTCAAGTTCCCAGGGAAGGCAGATGGAGGGTCCTTGAGGGGTATGATAACTACTGTCAGCTTGGCACACTGGTTTCCAGGGGGAGGTTATGGTTGGGGCAGTTGCCTGGCAGCATAATGAAGTGGAACAAGCTCCTGACATAAAGTTGATAGGTACTTCTGGGTCAAGAACCTACCAGAACAATTAGTCTGTGCTTAGGAAACAGGCCCCAGACCGCTGCTTAAGCTTCCATGCTCTCATAGGATTTCATGAGTACTCTAAGTACGAAACTAAGGACCAGAGAGAAGGCTGTTACATAAGCTCCTACAATATATACAATATACCCCTGGCAGAGCTGGGACCAGACCCCTTGCAGATGCCATCTTAGACTGGGGATTTCCCCACTACATTTCACCTGCCTTCCTTCCTTTTGGGATGGTAGTTCTGAAGTGGGACTGGTCTGTAATGGCCCCTTTGATGGTGGTTGGACTTCTCAGTCCTGTTGGCACTGCTTTGTTCTCCAGCTGTCCTCTCTCTTGGGTTCACATCCTGGCTTTGCCATGCAGTGGCTCTATAACATTCATATAGTCGGTTTCTTCTCGCTGGGCCATCTGTGAAGTGCGGATTTGGGCTCGGTGGTTTTCAGCCTTCTCCTAAAGCCAGTTATTACCATGGTGATTAAGGGAAAACTGAGTGAGTGTGACTTTAGGTTTCCTGTTTCTACTTTAGTCTTGTTGCTCATCTAGCTTTTGCATTACTTTTTTTTTTCTATAAGATTTACCTAAAAGCAGGAGGGCAAGGGTTTCATTCCTGGAAGAGAAGGGAAGCCCCTGGTCCCTGTCCCCCTCAGTTATGTTTTTCCTTCCCACCGTCTTCACAGGTCCTGGATGGAAGGAAGCCCACTGGGGGAAAGCTGGAGGTGAAGGCAAGACTGCGGGAGCCTCTGAGTGGCCAGGACATGCAGTTGGTCACTGAGAACTGGCTGATTCTGGAGCCCAGGGGCCTGTGAGATAGGAGCTTTCTGGGCCCTCAGAACCTGGCCCTGCTCTCTGTCAGGACCTCACAGGGACCCTTCCCTTACCCATCTCATGTCTGGGGAGAAAGCCTGGGTATTTTGAGGGGGATCAAGAGGCAAAGCTATTGGGTAGGGCTCATGAGCTGAGTTTTGCATGTTCTCAATAGAACTGGGGAGGGAAGTTAACTTTCCAAGATTTAACTGTCTTTAGGAAATCCTATATAAACCTATCTGTATTTTCACTGCAGTTTAGACTTACTGCCTCTGCCTTGTGCCCCTGTGCAGCACATGGTCAGTGCCAGGAGAGGAGTCAGGCCAGCCACCATGTGCAGGGACTTTTCCCAGCTTTGCTGGCTACAATAGCCTTGGCACCTAAGGCTGCTGCTGCTGCAAAGGCACCAAAGACCTGTTACTTATGTGCACTACTGACGCTTTCCTGTTACTGGCCCCTCCATGAAAGTAGATTGTGTTCCTGAAGTACCCAGCTTTGTCCTGCCTCCAACGCCCTCTCAAGCAGGTCAAGGGCAAGGATGCCCTTGTTGCACTGTACCAACAGTCTTGCAGCCTCAGCCTTCCACCCCAGCCTGGCAACTGTGTGTAGCTTGCCCTGGCCCCTGGTTGTACCATTTCTGGATGTGCCTTTTAATGATTTTACTGTAAGGGATAGGAGAACTCGAGGGTGATCTGGGACCTGTCCCTGCTTAGAGTCAGGGCAGGGTCTAGTGACTCCAGTTGGTCAGCAGCAGCCTATCCCATACAACTCAGATGACCCCAGCTCTGCCTGCGCCTTGTGCCTTCATTCCTGACAGCTGCTGCACTAGCCTTTCTGCTTCCCAAAGGAGTTATTAGAGGAGGAAAGTATTTTCGGTACTACTTAGTGGGAAGGGGAAGGTTGTATCTTGAGTTTGGGCCATGCACCTAAGACTAAAAGACTGTTAACTGGAGAAAAAAAAAAAAATATATATATATATATATATTTATGTAGTCGTTTTATTTAAAAACTAGGTCTAATTCGTTGTAGAGCTTTTACAGTTTACAATAGAATAACCATCAATGTCCTAAATAAAGCTCTGTTCCCTGTTACTTTTTTTTTTTAAGCCAGAGTAGCAGTAACTTATTGACAGAAACTGCTGCTATGACTTCCTCTTTTGAGAGAGGAGAGGGAAGCTTTTCCTCTTCAGTTGATCACCTGGGAAATTCCTTAGTTATTTCCCAAGAAATTCTCCTTTGGTTCTGTTTTTCTCAATAGATGCAAGACAATGGAGGGATTTACAGTTGTAATAGCTTTAATATTCAAAACTACATGTTCTTAGAAATAAACTTTAACACCCCATCTTTTTTTTTTTCCTTCCTTTTTTAAAGCATTAACTTAGGTTCAACAAAGCAGTCCCCAAGATAATTTTTAAAAGGCTACAGTTGAAGCAAATACATCCAGCTTACTGATCACTGTAGTATCACATAAACAAAGCTTGGGGATGAGCTTCTATGTGCATGTATTTTAGGGATAAGTCCGGACCATGCTTCCCTGTCTAAAGAGCAGAGCTTTTAGTGTGTAATAGAGCAGAAATGCCAGACAGGTTTTTTTCCCAAGAGTTTTATGGCCAGTCTTATCAAAAGCAAATGACAGTTCAGTGGTTAGAATGCCCGCTGTCCATGCGGGAGACCTGGATTTGAGTCCCAGACCATCCACTCCCCCCCACCCCCCCCAAAAAAGCAAATGACCAAAATTTCCACAAATTTTTCACATATGTGCGATTATAACACTTGTTTGCAGTCACATATATGTGGCAATCAAGCAGTAATCAAGAATGAAAGGGACATTTGTCAGCTTTCATAAGATGGCCTTAGAAAAGAGGGGTGGCCAGGAACGGTTCTTTACCCAACCTAGCCTTTTCCTTACAGTTGGCACCCAACCCAGGCCTTACTAAGAGGGCTGAAAGGACAATTTTGGTTGGCCTCAGGTTCAAACCAGCCTTAGGGATTTCTGAATTCAGGCCTCTGCTGGAAATGCCATTCTAATAAAGGTTTTTATGGCTTCAAATATTTTTGCAACCAGTTATCTTTTGTCTGCTTCATTGCTCTTTGCTTTTTGAAAATATGCTGAGGGAGGTAAGACAAAGCCACCCAATGGACTTGGAAATTAAGTTCTTAAAAGGCCTTCATTGAAGCCAAGGCATGCAGGGGTCACTGGTAGTGGGAGGAGCCTGCCCTAGCCTTGTCTTATCCTAAGATTTGTCCAAATCCAGTAACCAAACATTGGAAATTAGTGACTTATGAACAGATGGGAACCAGCCACAACTCAAGTTGTTTTTAAATTTTACATTCTCTTTCTGATCAGAGTAGTGCACGCTGTCTTCTGAATTAGTGAACTGAGTAAGACATGGAAGAAATTTATCTTAGAATTAGAAGTCTTACAATTAAAGAGCAAACTTGTTTGTGACCTTAACATTAGTCTCCTTTCTTATAGCACCATTCTGAGACTTGCATCCTTGCTTCTGGATTGAGGGCTTATTTTCCAGATGTTTGTGGGCAGCTCCTAAAAGATCCTGACCCTTAAGTAAGGGCAACTGCTTGCAGAATGAAATAGTGGGGGGCTCAGACTGGCAGAGCTAGGGAACTTGGCATCTGGTCTGGCTTCATCAGATGGAGTCTTCCCTTTGCGCCTTGGGGTCCAAGCTCTAAAATGGGCATAACCATCCCTGTTCTAATTCTAAGCCCTTCTGCTAAAACAAATCCTAAAAATCCCTATTGTGTTGAAACCACCACCACAAATTTAATACAGAAGCACAGTGTTTAGCAGATTGTTTGAGATGCATTAAATTCATAAATTATTACCCAGCTGACCAGTTGTGATGAGGTTTAGTTCAACTGGAAATTTGGGGCCCCACCATCTACTGAGATCCTGCAACAGACATTTAAAATCTATTGTTCAGAAATCATTTTGCAGCTGAGAGTAGACATAAAATGAGAACCTCCACAGGATGAAGTACAGTATCTCTGTACCCTAGAACCCAGCAGGTGCTCAGAAAGTTGATAAAAATAAGTGGAGGCCTCTCACCTTCCATCTTTACTCAAGAGAGTGCCTGCATGCTCTTTTCTCTGATATGTACATAAATTTCTCACCTACTTGCTCTAAAAAAAGATAAGTGGAGAAACGACATTGCCTAGTATTTGGGAGAAGTTAGATAATTTTAAAATATTTAA
Organism: Myrmecophaga tridactyla; assembly: GCA_004026745.1. Lineage (NCBI taxonomy): Eukaryota > Metazoa > Chordata > Mammalia > Pilosa > Myrmecophagidae > Myrmecophaga > Myrmecophaga tridactyla. Next base: position 11,752 of record PVIY010025537.1, on the reverse strand, counting down.
TTGCCAGAATGACAATTCCATTCCCCTTCAGTTTATAAGGATTTCTGTCTCAATCTTTAGGTTTATATTCTAGAAAATGTGCTTTATTTAGAAATGTGATGTTTCAGCCCTTCGCTTTATATAATCTTATACATTGTATAAAGCAAAGATAAACTAGGGGAAAAAACAAACTAGTCTTGACTGTTTCATACCTAATTCCACAAAATGGTTTTACTAAATATAAATGACATATGCAGTTGAGAATGGACCTCACTATACAGGGGCAAAGCTTATCCTTAGTGAGAGAATTGCAGTGATCCAGAAGAAGTGTGTACAATGGCAAGACCTATCTGGCCGAAAAATAAATCTACAGGAAAATAAGACCAGTCCACAGTGCATCAAACTGAATCTTCCTATGGAGTTACTGGGGAGATGGGGGCAAACAGGTATTAGAAAGAGGAACTCTGCATTTGACATCAGCAAAATTTTACTGGCCTTGTAAATTGTTTGACCTCTAGAAGTTCCAAACCTCCCAGCTGTATTTAGAACAAGTCGGCTGTTATACCAAAAATACCTGTCACTGTTAACAAGTGCTTTCTGTTCTTGTCAGCTTTGAGGTGTTGGAGGTCCAAGGACTCAGTCCTTAAAAGCTGGTTCTCTGTAGGTTAAGTAGAACTTACTCTTTTCTCCCCTGTAGAACTTCCAAGTACCTCTAGAGACTACGGGAAAAGTCATAATTACAGCTCTCTTCAGCTCTTAGGAAGGCTTATGGGTGGGATGTAACCCACTCACTGTGGGGAGAGATGAACCTGGCTAGGCACATTAGCAAGGCCAGGCCTTTGGGCCTCTGTCTGGAAAACAGCTGCAGTTCTGAAATCAGCTCCATACCCTCAGCTATTGCCAAGTGTTGAGCTCAGCTTTAGCCACTGAGGAGCAGCCTCTCACTGTCCTAAAGGCGTGCTTTAGCTTCCAGGGGATTCTTGGAGCTGTGTTTTTACTGCAGTAGAACTGACTCTGGCTTGGCTGGGGCTTTCAGAAGATGCCAGTGACACAGGAGAATGAGTTACCTTAGAGCAGTGAAATCCATTTGGTCTGACCAGAATAAATTCTTACTGAAAGAGAAGATGATCAGAGTGCAACACATATATCATGGGTTAACTAGATTTTGGTTTTGAGTCCTACTTTTTTGTTTTGTTTTCGGTGCATATCTGGGGTTCTCCCGCATAGAAGCTGAGCATTCTACCACTGAACCACCCATCTACCCTAGATCTTGGTTTCTAATATCACTCCTCACTGAAAGAAACCTGTGAGGCTTTTTAGGAAAAAGGCTGATTTTCAGGGCTGGGACAGGGAAAATACAAGAAGAACAATGAACAGTTTTTAAGGCCTAAAAAGGGAATGTTAAAAAATGGTATGGGCATGTAACAAGGTTATAGGAGTCAGCCACCTAAAAGGGGTCCTATTGGCCAAGGCTGGGACCATTTGAGCACCAAACTAATGAATTAGAACCAGTGAAAAAATAATCTATGACTATAATGAAAATTAAACTAGAAAACAGGGAAGAGAGAAGGACTTTTGCTTATAGTACATTAACAAGTCCCAACTGGTAAAGATGAAGGGACTGCTGAACTGGAAAATCATTTTGCAACCAAAATCGTAAGATCTGTTCAGGCAAGAAATACCAGTTAATGTTAAATCTACAGGGAAATTTTGACAAGTAAGATTCCTACATGGCCTGAACTGGATCCCCTCATATTGCTTCTTAGTTATAAAGGGCAAATACAAGCTGTGGAGAAATTGGGCAACACCTTAATCAGGTGATCAAAATTTATTATCGAGGGGCAGATGGATATCAAATGATTCAGATGCAATGTCATGAAAAAAACACATCACTTAGGATTCTGGCCAAGAATGCATAAAATGATCCTAATCATGAAGAAACATGCATCAAAATCAAAATGAGGTATTTTCTATTCAAAAACAGAGTGAGGGGTTATATTCACCTAAAATATCAATGATATAAAAGATAAAGGCAGGTAGGGTGGAGGGGAAAAAAAAGATAAAGGCAAAGGAAAATTTCAGATTAAAGGAGATTAAAAAGTCATGACAGCTATCTGCCATATTTGATTCTAGACTGAAAACTTTACTAGAGGGGAAAATGCTATGAAGGACATTACTGGGTCAAATGACAAGACTGGAAGACAGATGTTAAATTTACTGAAGTTGCGAACTGTCCTCTGCTTATTTAAGAGGATGTTCTTATTCTTAGAAAATAAACATTAAAATATTTAGAGGTAAAGGACTATGATGTATGCAACTTATTCTTACCTCAAAATTTTTATGGAGAGAGAAGGAGAGAGAAACATTGATAAAGCATATAGGGCAAAAGTGGCAGTGCTAACAATAGTTGAATCTGAGTAAAGCATACATAGGTGTTTGCTATACTTGCTGCTTTCCTGGAAGTTTTAATTATTTCTTAGTAATAAAATGTTTAAAAAAATACCTCTAATATATTATAAAAATGTCTCAGGTGTGTTCTGTCAGCTTTTCATACAAAAACACCCAATTCAGTATCTGTCATTCTCTGGGCAGATCTCTGATCCCAAACTCTACTTTGCTATTCAAGTAACCTCATTTACACTGGAGGCCATTCCTTGATCAAGAAGGAGCATATATAATTCTTGGGCATTTGAGTTACTACAACCAATAATCTGGTAAAAACAAACAAAAATGTAAGTGTGACTTCTACTTAATAAACAGTTGCAATGTAACTGGGACAAGATCAGTGTGGGATTTTCCTTTTTACACCAATTTCTTTTTATACCAGTTCTGTACAACAAGAACAAGTATGATGCTTCATTTTTTATTTCCCCACTTTCCTCCCGCCCCACCCTTAGTGATGGTTGTATCCATCTGAGCATTTTTGAGCACATGACCATAAATAAATCTTAAAACAGAAAAGAGGAATTCTTGTCTAAACAGTAACAGAAGGGAATTAGCTGCAAGGCTAGCATAACTGTTGTGCAGTAATAGAAGCTGCCCAGACCCTCCTGGCGGACGATGCATAGGAGACTTAGAATTACGGAGCAGTTGACCCACAACCACCTTTTCCCGTCCCCTGACCCCAAACCCCTATACCCCCCACCCCACCCCATTAATAGTGTTAACAAAAGCTTAATCTTCCAGTTTTAAAGTGCAAATGATTTGGGTATGACTGCTGTTGCAACAGGTCTGAAGAGAAAAAAATGAAGTCCTTTCTATGTAATGTTTTCAAGAATATAAAAGATGAGTTCCATGACGACGGGGCCCTCACTGAGCTGGCAGGCCCCTCCATGGATCACCGGCACCAAAGCGCTGTCCAGATCATTCATGTACTGCGAGGGAAGGGGCTGTCCATTGCTCCCTGCTTGATAGCCAACCTACAGCACAGAGAGAAGGAGAGGACAGGTTACTGGGCAGAGATGATCTCTCCTGAGGGCTGAGGGCCATGGAGCTGACCAGGAAGAGGTTCTTGGCCATGGGTTAAACATATGGCAGTGAACAGAGAGAGATTTTCTCTCTCTCTTTCCTGAATTGTCATTTATCATCCTGTCATTTATTCATCCTAACCCTGCATTTTGGTAGCTGTGAGACCTTGGGCAAGTCACCTGACCTATTACTATCTTAGTTTCCAGAAGGTGGAGCATCAGAAATAATACCTAAACCTTTGGTTGTAAAAATTAAAATAAGGAATATGCTAAGTACATTCCTGACATAGCACGAAGGGAATATTTGTTTTTCCATCTTTCCGTTCATCCATGCACCATTATCTGAGAATTATAAACACAGGGATCCAAAGATGAATGAAACAGTCCCCTACACACAAAAGGCTCTCTCTCATTTAGTAGAAAACTGCTAATTCTTTAATTGTTTATGTAAGGTTAATTCTCTCTCCCTACGGATTATCAGTACTATTCAAGAAAGGACATGATATTTCATTTGTATTGCCTTGATATATATAGTACAGCACTGGCAAAAAAAATAAATGAGCTAGACACATAGCCTTTCACACCATTTTTCCTGATAACGACTCTGTGCTAGGAACCAGTTTCTCCCTGTACTTGGACAAGGTACTCTGGTAGTAGAGGTGATGGAGCTGAAAGTCCACACCTATTTTCTAAATGACTTAAAGCTAAAGGATTAAGGGGAAAAGGAGAGTCTAGCAACTAGTATCAAAGCAGGACCACTGGCATCCAAAATCCAAAAGAAATATAGAGAGATTAGCATGCTATGCCACAGGAGAGAGACACTGGGACAAGCAACTGGAGGTGGGAGAAGCTATGACTGGATTACTAAGAACAAACAAAACTGTCAAGAAAGACAGGGAGGAAGCCTGGCAGTAGAAAACCCAAGGTGTCAAATATTAATGGGGAAATAGCACAAGTCCTATTCATTAATTAGCATGAACATACTGACAGTAAGAAAGGCCTTACTTAGGAGTGGGCAGCTGCATAGTAAACAGTCTGCTTCAGTCAGACCTGCCTTCTAAGGGAATGCAGAATGATTCCTGACAGGTGTGACTGACGAGTCACAAAGGCTAGTAGAAATGCCATTCAACTGGGTGGCAAGTCCTCACACACATTTCCCCTCAATACCCCACACTAAGAAGACCAACTCCCTGGAAGACATTCGGGTGCACTAGTGAAGGTTCAAATGGATCAAAGAGTCTGACCAAACAAAGCATCTATGTGTGTTACTACAGAGGAAAGGCCAGATTATATCATCTGGTCAGGCCAGAAGGGCAGGAGAAGTATTTTCTCTAGGTTGACTCAATGAGAAAATTCATATATCAGAAATGTAGACATTGCCTGAGGCCAGCTTCCAAAACTGCTGAAGACCTTCTTACCTGATCTGAGTCGAGTGTCACACGCAGTCCCAGTTTAGTCATTCCATCTTCCTTCAGGAGCTTCAGGTGGGGGCAGAGAGCAAGGCAAAAAGCCTTGGCAACATGCTCTGTCAATCTACTATGATCTGCAGGATCACTTAGGCAGTTATGCTGGTCATCATTTTCTAGAAAAAACACCTGTCCCCCAAACAAAAAGAAGATTTTAACCTTGCACCCAGGAGATTTTGGAAGAAACAGGTGGATTAGCTCAGGTGTATAAGCACCCTGATTCCCCCCAAAATGCAATAAGACCTGATGGGAAAAGAACACCATAAAGTCTTTGGGCCAAGGAAATGATGAAAATGAGTGGGAGACATGAGACCTGTGCTCTGGCCTCTAATTTGCTAGTAAACAGTAGTAGGCAGTCACAAAATCCTACTCTAAGCTTGTTTTCTCATTGCAAAATGGGATGTGTAGCTTGACTACCTTTCTAGGTTACTGGGAATCAAAAATGAGAGAATGGAGGTCAAACTACTTTGTAAGATATAAAGAATTTTACATATTCCAGCTTACTACTAAAAACAAGTCAAAGCAAAAATATTATAAAAGATGCAGCTAAAATCACTCAGTCACATATGAACTGAGTCTATTATGAAGGAGGAGTCATTGGAACAACAGCTCAAGAACTGGCCCTTCAGATTCTAGCCTTTGTGCTATCAGTGAGCAGCTATGTGAACACGGATAATTCATTTAACCCCTCCTGGACTAACTTTCCCAGTCTGTAAAATGGAAAACTAGAAGGAACTAAAATATATAGACTTATAAAGCTGAAAGGAATCCTAGAGATCTATAATTCAATCCTTTATTTTAAAGATGAGGATAAATGATGCTCTAAAGAAAGTAAGAGACTAGGATCTTCCTGTGAAAATATGACTTCATGCTATGAGCCAATCTTAGAGAAAAATTTTCTGAGATCTGTATAATATGTACACAAACAGGTCCCTGCCCTGTTCATCGTATTCCCAAGTTAGCCTTTAATGCAGCTTCCCATTCTCTGCAGTAAATGGCTTTCAAGTTAAGGCATAACCTAATATATTGGAAAACAGTTTAGGAGCTGACCAGATTTGGGGTTGAATGAGGACCCTGTCGTTGCTTACTCATCTTGTAATTCTGGACAAGTTACTTAGTCTCGGAGCTTTCATTTTCTAATTGGCAAATAAGATTTTGTGATTTTTAAAAATAGACTGTGTTATATAATTCCAACTGTATGGCAGGTACCCAATATAGATCCTAACTGCAGCAAAACTGACCAGGCTTTCTGAAAAATACCACAAAGGCAGCATTATATCATTCAAGGATCTATCCTTTTTAATTCCAATTCAAACAAATCTCTAAAAGCTAGTTCACAGAAAGGAGGATATATCAGACTGCTGCAGGCTGCACTTGGTGGCATATCCTCCGTGTGAGCTGAAGTAGATGAGAGGGAGTTGAACAGATTTATTTTTATCTTCCAGAATCTGACCAAGATGTGGCTCTCAGACTCATCCCCAAAATGTGTCAAGGATGCTGTTGGGGATGAACCATGCTCCCTGCAAAAAGCATGCTTAGGTATCAACTCCTGGTCCTGTGGGTGTGACCCCATTTGTAAACAGAGTTTTTGAAGATGTTACCAGTTAAAGTGTGCCCAAACTGAATGAAAAAACATGGGTCTTAATCCAATATTCCTGTAGTCCTTATAAATAAATTAGGCATGAAAGAAGAAACCAGAGGGAGCAAACAAACTAGAAGTCAATAGAACCCAGAAGAGAAAGGAAAACAAACCACCACGTGCATTGACAAGTGACAGAGAACCCAAAAAACGCCAAAGATTGTTGACCAGCAAGAAAATACTGACCCAGTGAAGAAGCAAGTCATTTAGCCTCTAAAAACCATGAGCCAATAAATTCCTGTTAAGTCAACCCTTTGTATGGAATTTTAGGAGACAGGAAACTAAAACAGACACCAAATTTCATTTCTTTACCTCTGTCCATCTGATGACTTTTCCATTTGCTTTATACTCTGATCCATGGAATATCTTCACACTTGTTATAGACTCCATGGACTTCCCATCTATAGGGCTTATGACACTAAAATAGAGACAAAAGAAAGAGATAGAAGCAGGTCTTGAAGTCAGAGGGACCATTTTCCTTATTAAGTGTTGCTACAAATTCCAGGTATAACTAACTACATTAGATGTCTTGTTAACTGCATCTGTACAACACATCACAGCAAGCAGGAGCCACTGAACTGTTAAACAAATTGAAAAAAATTTGGTTTTTTTCCGACTAGATTTCAAAATAGAAAGATTTCGACTAGAGATATGAAAGAAACTGATCTGGAAAGGACAAAGGTAAATCAGAATACATGGTAAAGGATGATATGGTCTATATTTTAAAACCAACTCCTGTGTGAGACCAAAGGAAGAGATGTTTATTTGGTGCAAAATTTATATTTTTGGTGCCATATTATCTAATTTAACTCATATGGTCAGTTTATTGAAGTACCATAATTACATGGAATCTTGAATAGGGAGTGAGTGATACCTTGTTGGTTTGTACAGGTTAGTGTGATGCTCTAGTATATTACAGAGTAATCTGGGCAGAGAATAAAAAAGTATTTGCAAGGTCCCCTTGAGGATCTGGGGAAAAAGGAGGAAATATTAAACTTCCCCATCAGGTGAGTTAAAAAAAAAAAAAGGATAAAAATAAACAATATGGGGAGATAAAGGGTAAAAACTGGGTAGATTGAAATACTATGGACCAATGAGAGGGAGGGGTAAAGGATATGGGATGTATGAGTTCTTTTCTTTTTATTTCTTTTTCAGGAGTGATGTAAATGTCCTAAAAATGATCATGGGGAAGAACATACAATTACGATAATATTGTGAGCCACTGATCGTATAACATGGTTGGACTGTATGTGTATGGATATTTCTCAATAAATATATATTTTTAAAAAACTTCCCCATCTGGGGAATTCCTGATATTCTTGCAAGCAGGGGGGACAACGAATTCAATAGGCAGAGCCCTCGATCTTGGGGCTTGCCCCTATGAAACTTATTCTCTCAAAGGAGAAGCTAAGCCTATTTATAATTATGGCTACGAGTCACCCCCAGAGAACCTCTTTTGTTGCTGAGGTATGGCCTCTCTTGCTAAGCCAACTCAGCAGGTGAACTCACGGCCCTACCCCTACGTGGGATATGACTACCAGGGGTGTAAATCTCCCCACAACATGGGACAGAAATCCCAGGCTAAACTGGACCTGGTATAATGGGATTGAGAAGGCCTTCTTGACCAAAACGGGGAAGAGAGAAATGAGACAAAATAAAGTCTCAGTAGCTGAGAGATTTCAAACAGATTTGAGAGGTTATCCTGGAGGTTATTCTTATGCATTATATGGATATCCCTTTTTGGTTTATGGTGTACTAGAGTGGCTAGAGGGAAATACCTGAAACTGCTGAACTGAATTCCAGTAGCCTTGATTCTTATTTTTTTTCATACCATACCCCCTCCCTTCCTCCTCACTGATCACCAGCATTTCACTCTAAATTTATTTTAACATTTCTTCCCCATTATTCCATATGTTTTATACGTCTGTTGATAAGGTGGATAAAAGGAGCATCAGACACAGGTTTTCACAATCACACAGTCACACTGTGAAAGCTATATCATTATACACTCATCTTCAAGAAACATGGCTCCAGTAGCCTTGATTCTTGAAGATGAATGTATAACTATATAGCTTTTACAATGTGACTGTGTGATTGTGAAAACCTTGTGGCTGATGGCTCCCTTTATCCAGGGTATGGACAGGTGAGTAAAAAATTAAGGATAATAAATAAATAAATAATAGCAGAGGGATAAGGGGTAAAAAAAAAAAGGAGGGGGTAGATTGCAATACTAATGGTCAAAGAGAAGAAGTGGTAAGGGGTATGGGATGCATATTCTTATTTATTTTTCTGGAGTGATGAAATGATCATGGTGATGGATACACAACTATGTGATGATACTGTGAGCCAGTGATTGTATACTTTGGATGGACTGTAAGGTGCATGAAGACATCTCAATAAAACTATTTAAAAATAAAATAAAATATAATGATATAGCTTTCACAATGTGACTGTGTGATTGTGAAAACCTTGTGTCTGATGCTCCTTTTATCTACCTTGTCAACAGACAAATAGAACATATGGAATAAAAATTAATAGGGGGAACAAATGTTAAAATAAATTTAGTTTGCAATGCTAGTGATCAATGAAAGCGAGGGGTTAAGGGGTATGGTATGTATAATCTTTTTTTTTCTGTTTTCATTTTATTTCTTTTTCTGAATAGATGCAAATGTTTCAAGAAATGATCATGATGATGAATATGCAACTATGTGATGATATTGTGAATTACTGATTATATATGTAGAACAGAATGATCACATGTTAATGTTTTAATTCATTTGTTATTTTTTTTTAATTAAAAAAAGAAAAAGTTACCACCCACAATTGGGTGGGTCATGTTTCCAAGGAAATAATAAAAAAGATTCCACCCAAAAATAAAATAAAATAAAATAAAAAATAGAAAAAAAGAACCAAATGCTGGTTTGGGACCACAGTTAAGAAAACCTTTTTTTAAAAAAATTTTTTTATTAATAAAACCAATCAACATACAATATGAACATTCTTTTTTTTTTATCACATGGTTGGATATTCATCATCATGATCATTTCTTAGAACATTTGCATCAATTCAGAAAAAGAAATAAAAAGAAAACACAAAAAAATTTATACATACCTTACCCCTTACCCCTCCCTTTCATTGATCACTAGCATTTCAATCTACTAAATTTACTTTAACATTTGTTCCCCTATTATTTATTTATTTTTAATCCATACATAAGAAAACCTTTTATTCAAAGATAATAAAGCTGTAAAGATCTGTAGCCTATAGCTGCTAAGAAATTCATGTCAGATTTAAATGAAGCTTTAAGAGATCATGTAATATACCATGGTTCTCAAACCTGTTGACACATTAAAATGATCTGGTGAAGAAGGAAAGTTGGGGGTTAAAACATGGGAATGTGTAACAAAGTGAATCTTAGGTGACAATGTCTTTGATTAACTGTACAAATTTAAAAAGTTATTTTATGAACTAGAACAAATGTACGACACTATTACAAGGAGATAATAATGGAAGGGTTATAGGAAAAATGTACCTACTGGAAACTATGAACTACAGTTAACAGTAATATCTTAATATTCTTGAATAATAACAAATGTACCACATCAATACTATGGGTCAATAAATAGAGGGGAATTGGGGCATTGAAGAATTTAGGTTTCCTTTTTTCTTTTCGTTTTTCTGGAGTGATGCAAATGTTCTAAAAATGATCATGTGATGAATATAAAACCATGTGATGATATGTGAGCCACTGATTGTACACCATGTATGGACTGTATGTATGTGTGTGAAGATCTGTCAATAAAAATATATTTTTTTAAAGAAGGTTAAAAAAAATGAGGGAGAGGGCAGTTTGTAGCTATTAGAAATGTATACATCACTTTCTGGTACAGGCATGGGCTGGTGACTGCAGTGCTGAGCCAAAGCCATGGCCAGTAAAGTGGTAGCAATTGGAACACTGCAGTGACCATTGCAGCTGCAGGATTTGTAGGCCATTATGTTTTGCAAGCCATGAAGCATACAGAGCCTCAAGTTAAACAAGTTTTTCAAAATCTTCCAAATCTACCTTCAGTGGTGGTGGGTTTGAGCCCAAAATGACAAAATGGCAAGCAGCATCAATACTAGGTGTATGCCCAACTGCCAAAAAAGGAAAAATAAGAGATGCTCATTGATGAATTATGCTCTTAAATCACCCAAAGGAGGATCTCCTTATTTAGCAGCCAATTCAATAAACTAAAGATTAAGTTCATGTTAGTTTATATATATATGATTACCAATTTCTTATAATGAAATGCTTCAAAGCTGTAATTTTAAGAAAAAACAATGAGGGAGAATTTTAAATATTCATAGACAAACAGAAGGTAAGAGTTCATAAACTAGAACTGCCCTACAAAATACTAAACGGAGTTCTGTAGGCTGAAATGAAAACAAAGGAAAGAGATGCTTGGAAGGGAGTGTAGAAATGAAGATAATCAGTAAGGGTAACTATAAGGTAAAAAGAGAGACAAAAACAAGATATGACATAAACAAAGCAAAAGGATAAAATATGAAGTGCTGCCTTTACAGAAATAACATTGACTGCAATGGATTAAATACCCCAATCAAAAGAAAAAGTTAGCAGAATGGATTAAAAAATATGACCAATCTATATGCTGTTTACAAGAGACTCACCCTAGACCCAAAGACAAAAACAGGTTCAAAGTAAAAGGCTGGAAAAAGATATTCCATACAAATAGTACCCTAAAAAAGAGCTGGGGGAGCCATACTCGTAACAGACAAAATAGATTTTAAATGCAAAACTGTTAAAAGAGATAAAGAAGGACATTATGTATTAATAAAAGGGGCAATCCACCAAGAAGAAATAAACAAACATAAACCTAACTAGACGGTCACAAAATAGATAAGGCACACACTGGCAAAACTGATGCCTCTACAATAATACTTGATGACTTCATATACCACTCTCATTCATCAATAGAACACCTAGACAAAAGATCAATAAGGAAACTGTGGCATATTTCTCAGGGACTGGAGCCTAGCCATACTTAAAGATTCTTTTAATCCTTCTCTATGTCTACCCCCTTTCCCCTCTTGTTGTAGACCGCCCACTTCCGTAGCTCGTCACAAACCCACAACCCTTCCTGTTTTTCTCCTCCCTTCTCTAATTATAGCTCTACACCTGCCTGAAGCTTAGCGACGGCCTC
>PVIY010025536.1:0-36554 GCA_004026745.1 Myrmecophaga tridactyla | reverse complement strand
TGGCACATAGTAGGTGCTAAATGAAGAGAAGAGAAATTAAGACAAATTCTAAAAAGTTGAAATTTGCAAATTCTAAAAAGCTGAAAATACCATAAGCATAGGCTACAAATGCAGGACTTCTAATAAATTCTATTACCTGGGATTTCCATCAAAAGAAGAAAAATTGTATGTTACATTTATAATTTTATATGCCACATTATCAAATATATATCTGATAGGAGAGAACTTCTGCTGTGACCAAGTGTTGTGAGAATGGAATCCTTCACTTCAAAAAAAATATTTTTATTGAGATATCCTCATGCACTATACAGTCCATCCACAGTGTACAAGCAATGGCTCACAATATTATCATATAGTTGTGTATTCATTATCATCATTTTTAGAAGTTTTGCATCACTCCAGAAAAAGAAACAGAAACACAAAATAAAAAACTCATACATCCTGTACCCCTTGCCCCTCCCTCTCATTACTAGTTTTGCAATCTACCCAATTTTTCTAATCCCTTATCCCCCTGCCATTATTTACTTTTTATCCTTATTTTATACTCATCTGTCCATACCTTGGATAAAAGAAGCATCCGACACAAAGTTTTCATAGTCACATTGTAAAAGTTATATAGATATACAGTCTCCTTCAAGAGTCATGGCTACTGGAATACAACTCAACAGTTTCAGGAACTTCTCTCTAGCTACTTCAGTACACCATAAACTAAAAAGGGATAGCTATCTATATGACGCATAAGAATAACCTCCAAGAAAACCTCACGGCTCTGTTTGAAATCTCTCCACACTGAAACTTAATTTTGTCTCATGTCTCTCTTCCCCCTTTTGTCTAGAAGTCTTTCTCAATTTCATGACACTTGTTCCTGGCTCATCATGGGAGTTCTGTCCCATGTTGTCAAGAATATTCACACCCCTGGGAGTCATGTCCCACGCAGGGAGGAGGGCAGTGAGTTCACCTGCCAAGTTGGAAGCCAAGGGCCTTGACTAATAGACAAGATGATAGCAGTCAGCATTATCTTGCTAGAACTTTGAGACAGCATCATATTGCTGACACAAAAGAAGAAATTTAGAGTTATAGACATAACTTCTCCATTGGAGGCCTGGAACATAAAGATCCCTTATGGATCTGTTTGCTTGCCTCATTTGCTTCTTTTAATCAGAGGGCATAGGATCCCTCCAGTAATAACGACAATAATACCTTACATGTGTATAGAACTTTAAAATTTCAAATTGATTTTACAAACATCATCTTATTTCATCCTTACTGAGCACAGCATTTTCACCAAAGTTTTTCAGATGAACAAACTGAGGATCAGAGAGAATAAGTTACTGGCCTAAGGTCACATAGATGGTGTGGCATAGAGCAGAGCTGATGAAGCCAATGTCTTGTGCCTCCTATGTCAGTATACTTCCTGTGAGACAACACATCTCCCTGAGCATACCTGTAGACTCAGAATCTCCCCTCTCCAGCATAAAGTATACTTCAAGCCAGAGGATAAACCATCTGACATCACTGACCAGCACCATTCCCGGCCAGAGTCATTGGTTCCTTTGTCTTTATCATATAACCTTCCAGATTATCGATACCTGCAACTTCAACTTCTGAGACCAGAAATTTAAGAACTGCTTAGAACCACAAAATCCTTGGCCTTTGCCTCAACAAGGGTTGGTATCAAACCCTTATGAAATTTTTGACCGCAAAGGTCTTTAAATATGATTTCTACTTGTTCCTCTGGACACTGCTCTGGACCATCTAACACAGTTATTGAATGATTAACTCCCTGACTCTGACCCTGATCATTTTGTCCTCTTCCTCTACACCTATCTCTTTCTGAATCATCCTTCCTTGTATTATTTATTTCCAGAAAAGAGTGAGAAGAAATCATCCACAAAATGTACCTGTTCACAGTCATGTGCTTGTCTGTGTGTGTGTGTGTGTGTGTGTGTATGTTTGGAAAGCAAAGTCTCTCCGAGCTTGGGGACTCTATTTCAAGGACTTTGAGATGAGGCTTTTTCTTAGGAATGAAGTACCAAGAAGTGGTATGCATTTTCAGACTTGTAGTTTACTGGCCAACAAAGAGAATGTTTTGACTGAGGAGAACACTTCATCGTTGACCATTTTAACCAGAAACTCCTTAAATGGCAGCTTCCCTCCCTGCAGCAGGACACAATCAGGAGAAGCTCCTGTGGACTGGAGGCAGTACCAATGAGGCTGCTCTGTGTGGCATATCATTATCATTCAGTCACCTCTCCAGGCTTTTTCCCACCTTAGAGAAGGATATGGTCTCTGCAAGCACTGGCTAAGAAAGGCATTCATGAATAAAAGGTTCAGCATTTCTCTGCATCCAAAAGGCAAGAAACTGTGGACACAGCCAAGGAAATCCTCAGGAATGGAAGGAAAGCTGAGAACACTAATCCATAGGGTCCCATCTCAGAAGGGACTCAGAAACTGAGATTCAGGGACCACAGCATGAACATTGTGAAAGATTTCCAAAATTTTATAACTTCTCCATGGTTAGTTTTTTAATGCCATTTGTTTTCTTACAATCTTCCATGTAAAGACAGGGACCTCAAATTAAAAATAGCCGCTGTACACTTGCCTTGGGGATTAAAAAGGGTTGGGAACCCCAAATCCCAAGGAATCCCAAAGGATAAAGTGAAAGGTAGTGTCTTCAAAACCCCTTCAGGGAAGAGGGTGCAAACTGTCTGCTTCTGAGACGTGGCTCTAAGGTTTGGAAATAGAAAAACCTAAGTGCTCCAGGTTGGCAGCAATATCTGTTGTCCCCTCCAAATCCACTATCCTTCCTCCATACTGGGGGAGGCAGATTTTGTTCCACACCCTTCCCAGGATAGATCCTGATTGGATTAAGTCAATTATGATGGTTCTGTTTCCGTGGTCACTGATTGAGTGGTGGCCTTGTTTTGGCCAAGGAGGTATGAGGGAAGCATCCAGAAAAGGTATTGTTTTAGTGTTTCAAAAGAAGCCTATGAGGAAGAAACTGATCTTCTTATTTTATGGGATGTTATGTCATGTGGTATCTGGACCTGTAGCCATCATCTTGGAAGCATGAAAGGGGTTAGTGTAAGGGAATATGATATGCCAAGGACAGCAGAGCACAAAAATGCAAAATACCTGGAGTCCTCAATTACAGGTTATCAGTGGCCAGGGGTGGGGGTGGGGGATGCAGAGTCATTGCTTAATGGGTGTAGAGTTTCTGTTTAGGGTGATGAAAGAGTTTCGGTGATGGATGGTGGTGATGGCAGCACAACAATGTGAATGCAAGTAATGCCAACTAAATTGTGCACTTGAAAGGGGCTGAAATGGGAAAGTTTTAGTTATATTTGTTACCACAATAAAAAGTTAAAAAAAAAAAAAGCCAGCTTCCTGATGACGTCATTGGTATAATTATGTGCAATTTGAGTCCAGGAAGAGAGAACGTAGCAGGGAGAAAGAAAAATATACTCGAAGAAATAATGGCCACATTTTTCTCAAATTTGGTGAAATAAATACTTTTACCTATTCAAGAAGCTCAGAGAGTCCAAGCAAGATAAAAACAAAATATACCCCATCTAGGCACATCACACTGCTATTATAAAAACCAAAGATAAAAAAAAAAAATTTGAAAGTAGCCACAGAAAAAAAATGCTTTACTCTCAGTGTCAAGGTGGTCAATTAGGACAAGAAGCCAAATTGATTTTAGCCCACTGAGGCCCTTGTCAGTTACCCGACTTACAGAGCTGTAAGGTAATGCATTTGTATTATTTAATACACCAAGTTTAATAATTTGTTAAAGCAACAATAGGAAGCTAATACAGTATCCAAGAGAAATGAAAGTTTAAATCCACAAGAAGCTTTCCAAGAATGTTCCTAGCAAGTGTAGCCCATAAGGTATCAATAGCTGAGAGAGTTCAAACAGAGTCAAGAGACTACTTTGGAGGTCATTCTTATGCAAGCTTCAGTTAGACCTTGCTACCTATCATAACCTGCCAACCCCCAACCAAAACCATTCCAGCCAATCCTAAAGAACACCTAGGGCAATATATAAGATTCTACAAGGGTTCCATGCACTAGAGTAACTTTCCAGAAACCTACAACCTCCAGATGTGTCCTTGGACCAGACAAGCCCTGAAACCACGAAGGGCCAGCCTCTCCAGAACATCAACTACTTCCATCCCCCTACCACATATTATCAATAGCCCCTTCCAAGATGAAAAGTTAGGATGATCATAGCTCAAACACCCCTAAAGAGTGGGAGAAAGATCAAAGGTGATGGTGGAGTTATACAGAGAAGGTAGGGTTTAACAAATGAGTATGAGTGCTGAATCATTATATTGATATTTCTTTTAGTCTCCAGTTCCTTACAGCAGCTAGAAGTAAAAACCCAAAATTGTGGAATTGTAACCCATACCAAACTCTAAAATCTGTTCTACAACTAATAGTTGCAATGTACTTTAAGATTTATTGCTTTTTTGTACATATGTTATTTTTCACAAAAAAGAAAAGAGAGAGGGAAGAGTATAATAGAGAAGATAGGATTTAACAAATGAATATGACTGCTGAATCAATATATTAATATTTCTTTTGGTCTCTGGTGTCTTGGAGCAACTAGAAAAAGACATGAAAAATTGTGGAACTATAACCAACACCAAAATTTAAAATCTATTGTAGAACTACTTGTTAAAATATACTTGGAAATTTATTGCTTTTTTGTATATACGTTATTTTTCACACACACAAAAAAAAACCTTAAAAAAAAAGAATATTCTTAGCTGCTTCATTCATAATAGCCAAACTGTCAAAATAGCCTAGGTCTCTATCACAGGATAATAGATAAACTATGATCCATCACAAAGTGAAATAGTGCTCTGGAATAAGAAGGACCAAGCCACTTATAAAAACAATAACATGGATGAATCTCAAAAACCTGCTGAGTGAAAAAAGCTAGACACATGACGTTCTGAACAGACAAAACTAATCTATGGTGAAAAAAAATAAAGACAGTAGTTTCCTTTAGGAGGGGTGGATTGGGGATTAACTGGGAAGGAGCTAAGGGAACTTTCTGAGATGAAGGTTATATTCTGTCTTAAGAGTTTTGATTGTGTTTGTTGTATATTTGTGTAATCTCTTAGAATGAATAATGACCTTAAATTTGTGCATTTTACTATACATAAACTTTACCTAAAAAAAAGGACTATAAGAAAACATTAAATTCCAGTTATAAATGTTTTTGCATTTTCTGATATACCCCAGCCCTTCCAACATTGTCAGCAATTATGCATATTCCTACATCTACTCTCTCAACTCTGTGAAAACACCAAAAATTTATCCCTCATATAAATATAATCTTACCCCTTTAAGATTAAAGGGATTCATGGATGGACCTTGAGGACTTTATGCTCAGTGAGATTAGCCAGAAACAAAAAGCCAAATATTGTACCGTCTCACTGATATGAACGAACATTAATGAATGAACTTGGAGAATCTCAGTTAAGAACAGAGGCCATCAGGAGATAGAAATATATAGATATTGGGTAATTAGAGCTGAAGGGATACAGATTATGCAACAGGACTGATTGTAAAAATTCAGAAATGGATAGCACAATACTTCCTAATTGTAGCACAATAATGTTAGTACACCAAATGAAGCTGAATGTGATAATAATGATAGAGGGAGGAGGGTTGGGGCACAAATGAAACTAGAAGGAAAGATAGATGATACTGAGATGGTATAATCTAGGAATTCCTAGAGTGTACAATGATAGTGACTAAATGTACAAAATAAAAAATGTTTTTGCATGAGGAAGAACGAAAGAATGTCAATTTTGCTGGGTTTTGAAAATAAATGGTAATTCACATTTTACAACTTTAACTTATGTGTAGGACTAAAGCAGAAAATGTTTATTTGGTACAAAATTTATATTTTGACTAGTGCATTTCCTAATATGACTTATATGGACAGGTTAATTGAATACCATAAATACATGGGGGAACCTTGAATAGGGCATGAGATTTTGTAGGTTTGTCTAGAAGAATGTCCCAATAAATCCCAGAGTGAAGCCCTGATAAATCCCAGAGTGATTTAAGTAGTGAGTAAAAAAGTATTTGCAAAGTCCCCTTGAGGGAATGGCGAGAAAGGGGGAAAATTCAGTGTCCCCACTTGGAGAACTCTTGTTATTCTTGCAAGCAGTAGGGACAACCAAATCAATAGGCTGAGTCTTCAATCTTAGGGTTTGTTCATATGAAACTTATCCCCGCAAAGGACAGACTAAACCTACTTAAAAATAGGCCTAAGAGTCACCCCCAGAGAACCTCTTTTGGTGCTCAGATGTGGCCTCTCTCTCTCAGCCAACATGACAAGCAAACTCACCTCCCTCCTCCTCTCTACGTGGGACATGACTCCCAAGGGTGTAAACCTCCCTGGCAACAAGGGACAGAAATCCTAGAATGAGCTGGGACTCGGCATCAAGGGATTGAGAAAGCCTTCTCGACCAAAAAGGGGAAGAGAGAAATGAGGCCAAGTAAAATGTCAGTGGCTGAGAGATTTCAGAGACGAGAGGTTATCCTGGAGGTTATTCTTACGCATAGATATCCCCTTTTTAGATTAAGGTATATTAGGCTGGAGGGAAGTGACTGAAACTGTAGAGCTGTATTCCAGCAGCCATGTTTCTTGAAGATGATTGTATAAAGATAGAGCTTTTGCAATGTAACTGTGTGTTTGTGAAAACCTTGTCTGTTGCTCCTTTTATCTATGGTATGGATGGATGAGTAAAACATATGGATTAAAAATAAATAAATAATAGGGGAAAAAAGATTAAAGGGATTGAACTCTTTTCGGGGGGCACTGAAGCAGGATAAAATAGGACAACTGTAAGTCCCTGGTTTCCTATTCAGCTCTGAAAGAGTTAACAGACAACTCCAAGTCCCTTATTTCTTATCTAGCTCCAAAGGAACTAATACAGAGCTGAACCCTTCCTGGGACAAAGATTTCCCGAAAGCCTCCAAACCTCCCCAAACCATTGCAACCTCCCCAAACCATAAAAGCTAGTAAAATTCTGAGCCCAAAGCAAACTCTTAGTTAATGATAGGAAGCACAGGGTCATAAAGATTGTTAACCATTTGCCCAAAGACAAATTTTAGATATGTGACAGCAAAACATGAATTCTGCTGGCTTTCTCCTCCTAGAACAGAGAAGACACCTAGTCTTCAAAGGGTACTATGAAAACCTGCTACTGGTAAAACTTTCCTATAAAACAAGCTGGCCCATTCCACTCAGTGCTTGCTGCTCCCTTGGGCACGCCTGCGTTAACCCTCTAATGTGTACTCTCTCTTTTTAATAAACTTTACTACTTATGCCTAAAAAAATCCAGTTATATGTAAAATATTTAACATAAATGGTGTATATATGAGTGTTCAATATAAATTCTTTCAACTTTTCTGTATATTTGAAATTTTCCATAATAACATGTTGGGGAAATACTTATGAACCTTGACTCATTATTAGGAACTGAAATCTATTTGGTGGGTTCAGGAGAGCATTTTTAAAAAGTAAAATAGAATAGAAGAGATTCTATTAGAATCTACAGAATTCTGTTAGAATTCTATTAGAATTCTATTAGACTACAATAGAGCACATATAATCAGGAATAGTGTTGTTTAATGAAACTATTATAATGTTTTACATAATGGATCATGATGTAAAATTGTTTTCTTACTGGAAGTCAAGTAAAAACAAAACAATTTGAGAAATACTACTCTAGTCCCATATAATTCCCCAGATCCCAACTTTTCTCCTCCCCATATTGTACCAATGTATTACACCCACACCAAATCCGTATATCATTTGCACAAATTCAGAGCTCTTGCTATAAAAATACTTGCATCCATCTCTCTTTGATACATTATCAAAGTTAATGAACCACATTCTCCTAAAGTAAAGAATTTCTTCCAAGGGAATTCACAGGGTTCTTTGTGAGTGTATTTATACCTTCAAAATTCCAGGATATCATTTACTAATTTTCTGCATCAGGACACACTAAATGGAAGCTTAAAAGAATTAGTGAAACTCCTACCAGATGTTCTTCCTTCATACATTTTTTTGAAAGGGTGATGCAAAGCAAGCTAGCAGCTCAATAATAAGTTTCGCCATAAAGCTTGCATCTAAAGATGCCAAAGCATGTGAATTCCTAAAGCTATGTCATCAGTTGTATTTAAAGATAAGATGAGTCATGCCCAAGAGGGTCTTGAACAAAAGATGCTGATTAAGTTACAAGTAACTTTTTTATTTAAATGTTTACTTAATGTTAAGGAAATAACACTATAATATTAAGGTTTCAGTAATGTAGTGAATGTTCAGCTTAGTTCAACCAACAATTATTAAACTTCAATTATATATCAAGCACAGTGCTTTAGGTGCAGGAAATATGATGATAATTAAGACTCTTTCCATTCCATGAGGAGCTCATGGCACAGGAGAATAGAAATATAAATAGTTAATTTCAGAAGTCAGGTAAGTGCTATCCACAGGACATATGCACAGTTGAGTCTTAAAAAAAGTGCAGAAGTTATACCGGGAAATAAGGACAAGGTGGGGAGACAGGATGTGTTTGTGACTACCTTTTAAAGAGCATGGCTCAGATTAGCTCAGGGATTTCATTTTGCTGAGTGAAGTATGCAAGCTTAGAGCCAGAGCTGAATTGCTCCAGGCTGTAGAGGCACAGCTAGATGTTGTTTCTGGGCTCCTCCAAATTCTTACCACCAAGCACTCAGTCCCTCCTCCAAATATTAGAGGGCAAATTGTCAAACACATGTTTAAAGAATATCAATTTGAATACCTATCAAGTCATTAGTGTGCCTGGGATACCCACCTATTTTGTTATACTCTGAAAATGGCAAGATTTAGAATAAGCAAATAAAAATGTCAACAAGAAGGTGTGGTGGCAAAGGTTAGGTATGATTTGAGTGGTGTGATTAGATATGATTACCATTGTGTGGACTAGAGAACAGTAAGAAAAACATGCAAGTGTGAGGGGAAAAACACCGTCTCCACAGAATTGCCAAAAACTCCAAACAGAACAGAAGGCTCCTGGGTACACAAAGAGGAGAAGCAAGGGATTGGGCTTCTGATAACGATGCTTAATGAAGACTCAAGAGTCAAAAACTGTTCCTTAAAGCCAGTATGAACTAGAAAAGCAAGTTTTACATTTTTAACTCTGGGGTCTACAACTGCTGAAAATCTTATAAAGACTTTATATGCTGAAAACCCAGGATTTCCTGCCTAGGGAAGGAGAACTTGGAGTGGGATGAGGGGTACAGCTGTCACAAGACCAAGAGTCTCCTACTTTAACTTCTATTAAATCGTAAAGGCTTAGTGCAAACACTTCTTCCTCCAGAAGGACAGATTCAAGAATGTGTGTACGGTTATGAACTCCCGAAGGTGAAGAGAAGGTTTATAATACTTCCCTAGTTGAAGGCAGATTGGGAACTCAAAATCCCACAGGAGCAATGGCAAAGTCTCAGAAGACATGAGGAGTGAATAGTGTGGTGGGCAGAAGAGGCCCAGGCAAGGGGAGCCCAGTCACTCCTTCTGGAGGCAGGAACCCTTCAAGTAGAGATGAAAGCCACAGCATTGGCCACAGGCATAGCCATAAGTGGACAACAGTGGCCAGAGGACAGACCTGGCTGAAATTTATAAGAAATCATGGAAACAAAGGAGATTGTTTCAGCAGCTCCAAGTTACAGAGCTGATTTACTCAATCCAGAAGGCCATCCAGATGGTAACGTCAAGAAAACGTGTCGAAGCTTAGAGAAAAGACCAGAGGATGACTGCATGTCCTTCCAGTGTCATGCTGGAGCATCATCTATTAGGCCCATCAAGAATTATTTGATACTCTAAGGCAGAGGTTAGCAACTATTGCTCATGGACTGGCCACCTGTTTTCTAAATAAAGTTTTATTCGAACACAGACATCCATTTTTTTACATAGTATCTATGGCTGCATTCTCGCTACTGCAGCAGGATTAGCAGTTGTAACAAAGAGCTAATAGTCTGCAAGCCTAAAATATTGGCATTTTAAGAAAAAGTTTGTCAAACTCTGCTGTAGGGAAATATATTTTTCCTCAACATGCTGTTTGCCTTTGATGGGGGGCCAGATTCTGTGAATTTATGTATTAACATATAGAAGATTAACACGTTGCAAACAATTTCTGTCAATAGAAAAGATAACCCTGAAGGTCACAGTTTTACTTGCCTGTAGGATATTAACTAGTTTTATATTCAGCCTAGCAATCATTATTCCAATATTTTTCTTCCTTACCCCTATGTATTCAATCTCTTTAGGTCTTTGTTTTTAATGAATGTTTTAATTTCAGAAGTTTTAGATTTAGAAACTTATTGCAAGGATAATATAGAAACTTCCCACATTCTTCACTCTTGGGTTCTCTTTTATTACTATGCTATATTAGTAAGATACATTTGTCACAACTAATGAACCAATATTGATGTATTATTATGAACTAAAATCCATATATTTATTCAGATTTCCTCAGTTTTCCCCTCCTGTCCTTTAACTGTTCTAGGATCCCATTCAGGGTACATTACATTTAGTAGTCATGTTTCCTTAGGATCTTCTTGGCTGTAGCAACTTCTCAGACTTTTCTCCTTGTTTTTGATGACCTTGACAGTTCTGAGGATTACTGGTTAGGTATTTTGTCAACTGTCCCTTAACTGGGATTTCACTGGTGTCTTTTTTTCATGATTAGGATGGGGTCATGGGTTTGGGGGAGGAAGACTGCGAAGGTGAAGTGCTGTTTTTATCACATCACCTCAAGTTTCCCATACCATGGGTGTGACTTATCATTGTTGTTAATTATGAACAGGTGGCTTGAAGACATCAGGTTTCTTCACTGTAAAGTTACTGGATTTCCTTCTTCCTTTTCATACTGTACTCTTCATAAGAAAGTGAAGTCCTCACTTAAGGAGTAGAAATATGCTCCACCTCCTTAAAGGTTGAGTATCTGTCCACATAAATTATTTGTAATACTTCTGCACAAGAGATTTAACTGTTTTTCCCCATTATTTATTTATTTATTTATTTGATCATATATTTACCATCAGTATGGACTCATAGATATTTATTTTACATTTCAGGTTGAGAGCCATCAAGAACTACTTTCTTTTATTGCTCAAATAATTACCGTTTGGGCCATTGGGAACTCTTTCAGTCAACCTCTAAGTCCTGTTGACATCACTATGGGTTTTTATTTTTTGAGCACTTTCTTACCTTCTGGAGCTACAAATGCTACAGGTTCAACTTGTATGTTTTCTGCCCCAGACCGAGAATGCAAGGAGAATTGTATTGGAAACTTATCAGGTGTGTTCATTGTTATTGGGGTTTCATTGCTTCTAGGCCTTCTTAGCTGACAAAGCAAGGACATATTGTATGCATATGACTCCTTCTCTGTGTGTGTGTGTTTGTCTGTGCATGTATATATTAAGCTAACCATGAGTCATACTGATATCTCTCATTCAATCTATTGCCACAAGGATAATTCTAGCCTTTTCTCCTTGGAACTTCCCACTCCAGAAGAAAGAAACCTGATTCCCACAATTTGCCATCCATTTGCTTAATTGTTCAATTGCTGTATACATATGTAGAGATTTCAGAATTGTTAATCCCTAGCCCTGTGAGAAACAACTTTATCAACTAGAGTGATATGCTTATGTACAAGTTGGGTTTTTTTTTTGTCTGAAGTCTTACAGCTCCACTCACTTCCAAAGTTCCTTTGGTCAGCACACTTGCCTCATCCCCTTCAGCAATGTGGTTTCATACATTTACAATACAGTAGATCATTTTGTCACATTCTACATTCCATCCTGGGGTGCCCACCTTCCAAGTGATTCTTTTTATTTGCATTTATTAAGGTTTATTCTTTGTGTTTTAAAGTTATGTGGGCTTTGGTAAATGTTTAATGCCTTGTATTCATTATTGCAATATCATATATAATAGTTGCAGCACTCTAAAATATCCCCTGGGCTTAACCTCATCAACAACTCACTCTGCCCCGTGAAATCCCCCTTAACTACTGATCTTTTAACACCACTACTGTTTTTCCATTTCCAGAAGGTCATATAGTTGGACTCATACAGTATACAGCCTTTTAAAACTAACTTCTTTCACTTAGAAATATGTGTTTAAAATTTATTCATGTCTTTTTGATACCTGATAGTTCATTTCTTTTTACTGCTGGAAATGCTCCATTGTTTGGATTACCACAATTTATCTACGCACCTATAAAAAGACAGCATAGTTGCTTCACCTATAAAAAGACATCATAGCTGTTTCCAGTTTTTGGTGATTATGATAAATCTGCTATAAACATTCACATGTATGTTTCTCTGTGAACGTAAGTTTTGAAATTGGTTGGGTAAGTGCCTAGTAGTATGACTATTGGATCATATGGTAAAATTATGTTTAGTTCTGTAGGAAATGGATGAATTGCCTTCCTACATGGCTGGAAAATTTTGTATTCCCAACAGGAATGAATAAGAGCTCCCTCTGCATCTTGCCAGCGAATGGTATTGTCAATTATTTACATAAATATTTTTATATATATTTCAGCCATTCTAATAGGTATGTAGTGATTTCTCACTGATTTTGCAAATATTTTCTTCCGTTCTGTGGCTTGTCCTTTCATTTGCTTAAGTGACTTTCATTTCTTTTTGTGTTAAGTTTTATAATGTGTCACAAAACCCAAGGTCTTGGAAATTTTCTCTTATGTTTTCTTCAAAAAAATCTTACATGTTTATATTTTATACTGTTACATTTTACATTTAGGTCTATGAGGCATTTCAAGTTAATATTTGTAAAAAGTGTAAGGTCTGTGTTTAAGGATTTGTTTTGTTTTTGCATATGGACATCCAATTGTTTCAGCACCATTTGTTGAAATTACTATCCTTTCTCCATTGAATTGACTTTGATTCTTCATCAAAGATCAGTTAACTATATTTCTGTGGGTGTATTTCTGGTCTACTCTGTTCTATTTTTTCACTAAAACCATGCCAAAAAGATTAAAAACGTTTTAAAAACTGCATACAAGACCTATATATTGAAAAATGCCAAATATTTTTGGAGAACACCTAAGTACGTGGAGAGAAAAGACATGTTCATGGATCACAAGACAATATTGTTAGAATGTCACTTCTTTCTAAATTGATCTATAGATTCAATGCAATCCTAATAAAAATCCTAGAATGCTTTTGTGTAAAAGTGACACACTTATTCTAAAATGTATAGGGAAATGCTAAGATCCTACAACAACCAAAACAACCTTGAAGAAGGACCAAATTTGGAGGACTCACACTGTCTGATTGCAAAACTTAGTACAAAGCTACAAGATAATATGGTATGGGCAAAAGGATAGAATTGAGGGTCTAGAAAGAAACCCTTGCATTTATGATCAGTTGATTTTGGACAAGGGTGCCAAGACCATTTAATAAAGAAATAAATGAAGACTAGTTATTCCAATAAAGGGTGCGTGGAATAGCCATATGTAAAGCAATGAATTTGGACACTTACCTCACACCATATACCAAAAAAAAAAAAAAAAAAACCCTCAAAATGGACCATAGATATAAATATAAGAACTAAAGCTACAAAACTCTTAGAGGAAAACATAAGAGTAAATCTTCACGCTTTGGGAATGGTAATACTTTCTTAGATATGACACCAAGAGCATAAGCAACAAAAGGAAAAAATAGATAAATTGGATTTCATCAGAATATAAAACTTTTGTGCTGCAAGGGACACCATGACACAGTGAAAAGAATGGAAGAAAAATATTTGCAAATCATGTACCTGATAAGGCACTTTTGTCAACAATAAGAAGAAAAACAATCCAATTAAAAATAGACAAAGGAGACAATAGGCATTTCTCCAAAAAAGCATACAAATGGCCAATAAGTGCGTGAAAATATGCTTGGCATCATTAGTGATTAGAGATGTGCAAATCAAAACACAGTGAGATACCACGCCACATCCTCTTGGATGGGTTAAAAAAAAAAGGCAGACAATAACAGGTATTGCTGATAATGTGCAGATATTAAAACCCCTATACATTACTGGTTAAGAAGGTAAAATGATTTGGAAAACAGATTGGCAGTTTTCCAATGTAAATGTAAAAAATAGAGTTAGCATATGACTAGCAATTACTCACCCGGGTACATAGCCAGGAGATTTAAAAGCAGGTATTCAAACAACAACTAGGCACATCAATGTTCATAGCAGTGCTATTTACAATAGCAAAACATAGAAACAACGCAAAGTCCATCAATGGATGAATGGATAAGCAAAATGTGATATCCGTACAATAGGAAATTACTCAGTAATAAAAGAATGAAGTACTAACACATGGTAAAACATGGACAAACCTTGACAACAGTATATTAACCAAAAAGCCTGACACAAAATGCCATATACTGTATGACTCGATTACATGGAATATCCAGAACAGGCAAATCCTATTAGTGGTTGTGAGGAACTAAGTGGAGGGGAGAATGAGAAGTACCTGCTAAGTGGGTATTGGGGTTTCTTTGTAGGATGATAAAAGGTTCTGAAGCAGGGGTAAAGCTTGCATCATTGTGCATATGCTAAAACTCACTGAAATGTAGTCTTTAAAAGGATGAATTTTATGTTATGTGAATTATATCTTAATAAAGCTGCTATAAAACATGGTGACACTGACAAGCCTGCTAAAACCCAATAGCTACAATGTGGTGATATTTATTAAACTATCCCAGGGATTCCAGAGGATTATAAGCATCCCTACCATTTCTAGGAATTTGTATAGTCGAGTTAAACCCTCGCGTGTACTGATCAGGTACTTGTGGGGTTTGTGTTTTAAAGCAAACAAATTGAAATTTAACAGCTCAGTTCCCTAACTACCCCTCGAAGGTTATGATGTGATTTTTTGGTTTGCAAAGCCTATCAACACTTTCTTTATCAACGCAGTTCTTTAACTAGAAGTCCTGAAGAGCTAAGTGTGCAGAAGTATTCAATTCTGGCTTATTCCATTAAAAAAAAAGCACGAAGAAATTAAAAGAACTGCTTATAGAATAGCTAATTAAACCATAGAGCATAGCCAAATTATGCAAAAACTTTCCTCCCACCGCATCTTTCATTCAGGAACATATTTTAATGCCTGCACATCCGTGTCTATGAGCTGGTCACCTTATCAACTGCCTTAAAAAATCCTACATGGAATATCTTTCCACAGTTTGCATCTCTTCACCCCACTGTCTCACTTCTTGTTGCTAGGATACCACCTTATGGTCATGACAACCTATTGGAATAACAAAAATTTATTTTTAGGGTGAGCCACGGTGGCTCAGTAGGCAGACTTCTCACCTGCATGCCAGAGACCTGGGTTCAATTCCTGGTACCTGCCCATGCAAAAAGAAAAAAATTTTTTAATCAAGTTTTTATTCTATATAGGCTTAGGCAAAAAAAAAAGAAAGCAAGGTTCATGCAAACATTAAAGAGCTTCCAGAATGACTTTAAATCTCTGGTAATAATTCTAAACTTTTATTTTTATTTAAGAATTGAAAAAACTTGGCTTTATCATTAAAATTGCAAATTTTAGCTTTATGCATTAATTTGTCATGAGCAGAAGGGAGGTCATATCGCAGAAGCATTTTCTTTCTTCTAACACAGCTTACTCATTTTCTTTCTCACATACAAAACTTCCAGGGTACATAAAAAGTCCTCTTATATGACTTCAAAATGGATTCATTTTCTCATTTCTTAGGGCAACCAGGTTCAAAACTAGAAACAAGAATAATCTATTTTCCCGACTTCTAAAAATGACAGAGATTAGGAGAGTAAAAAATAATTCAATTCAATTTCCTTTTATTCCAACTAACCAGTTCAGTTGTGTGTATTGAAAACCCACCATGGGTGAGTCACTGTCCTAAGCAGTGTGATGGTTATGTGGTGACTATGAGACAGTCACTGTTTTCAAGCTGGTCCAAATCCCGTGAGGAGATGGACATGTGCACAGTACCCAGTGTCAGCCTCCAGAGGAGCTGGGGACCAGGGTCCCCGGGGGCCCAGCAGGCAGAATCCCAGCACCTGCTCTGGCTTCTACAGATCCACAGGCTTGATGCCTGCATGGGCTGGGTGTGAGCCCAGGAGCAGCTAAGAGATGCCGCATCCTTCAGAGCTACATACCAGACGAGCACCAGGTAACAGCTCGACACTGGCTACCACACAGAGAAAGAAGTTAAGTGTCAGGGCTCAATGAGGTGTCCTGTGTGGCTTGCTATATGGAGCCCATGGCCTCTGTCCTGGACACTAGAAGGGCTGGTGAAAGAGGGCATAGACCCAACCCTGACCTATGGTGGACTGATAAGCCCTTCAAGAGAGACGCTAACAGAAGGCTGTGAGAGCATGGGGGAGGGGCAAATCTATCTGCTGGGGGAATAGCTGGGGTTCAAGAAAGCTTTGTGGGCCATATAGAAGTTGGGCTGGGCCTTAAAGGATTGGCGGGACTTCATTAAGCAAAGGTAACAAGGAAGGGGCATACCAAATACAAAGAGGAAAGCAAACTATACAGGCTGGAGGATGTTGTATCAGAGTAACATCATTGGCTGGCAATGATGAATGGGAGTATAGAATGCATGCAGACTGTGGGGTGAGAAGACGCAGTTGAGTGGGGATATAGCTCGGAGCTGTGACCAGTTTAAGAGAGGCCTTGAGATACCATGGTAAGGAATTTGGACTGTATTCTGTATGTGGGATGAGGATCCATACAGGGTTGTTGAGTAATGCAATGTTGTAAAATGTTACCTTTCAGGAATAAGCTGACATCAACTTAGCTCAGTAACATTTAAAAATGTTTTGCCTTTAAACTTTTTCTAATTATTCTCCATTTGCCCTTCAGATCCATTCTTCGTCCTCCTCTGTTTGGTTCTGTGTCCTAGGATGCAGACTTCACTTGAGCTCACCTGGCCTCTGCCTTCCAGCAAGATGCAGCCAATGTGAAGACCAGCAGGAAATTGTGTGTCAGGAGGAGAGAGAAGTAGAGACGTGTTTCCTCCATTCTTCTTCCTTGCTAGGTTGTGATTGGTCAGTGGCTATTTCTCTAGCAAGGCCTCAGCTCTGATAGAATGTTTCCTTCCTACAGCAACAACTCTTGTCAAGGTCTGGAAACTGCTCCTTCCTTCTGCCCATCAAGATCTGGGGGTAGGGATGGCTTCCTGCTGTTGCTGATCATTGGGTGCCTCACCACCCTTTATTGTCTTCCTTAACCTGCTGTGTTGGAGATCCCCAAGTCTGCCCCAATATTTGATGATTCACTAGGGGAGTCTCAAGACTCAGCACATAGTTGTACTCATAGCTGAGATTTATTACAGTAAAAGGATACAAAGCAAAATCAGCAAAGAGAAAAGGCTCATGGAGTGAAGTCTGGAGGAAACTAGGCACAGGCTTCTAAAGGTCCTTTCCCAGTGGATACAGAGTTGAATTAAATTCCTCCAGCAATGAGCTGTGACAACACATGTGAAATGTTTATTGATAAAGGTCATTAGAGACTCAGTACCCTGGATTTTTACTGGGGGCTGGTCATGTAGGCATCTCTGACTATCACATGCCAAAGTTCCAGATTCCCAGAAGGAAAGCAGATGTTCAGGATGAACCATATTGTTTGCATAAACAGTTTAGGCACAGTGAGCCATTCTGGGCATAAAATGGTGGGAATATTCTCAAAACTTAAGTTCTCAGCTAGAGCCAACCTTGTGAGCAGGTCTTTGTAAGTATACCATTCTCAGGCCTGTTATGTTAACTCTTTTCTGCACATTCGCCTGCACCTCTCTAAGTAATTTCTTCATTAAAGGCTCTTCAGTGAAATCTTTTCAAGTTCACCATCTATTTACTCCTGGGACCCTGACAAACACAAAATAATATTTGTATCTATCTAATTATCTATGTATCTGTTTATACGCATATGTAAATTGACAGGCAGTCACTCCGGCAAATTTGCTACCTTTCCCTTCAGTTTTACTTCAAAGTTTCCCAAATCTGAGACTCACCAGGGAATGGGGGAATCCTAGGGTAACCATAGACCACTGAGTCACAGCCCTCACCATAAGCCTCCCCGATTTTCACACTCCACACGTCTGAGTCTCTTAAGCCATTTGTC
Organism: Myrmecophaga tridactyla; assembly: GCA_004026745.1. Lineage (NCBI taxonomy): Eukaryota > Metazoa > Chordata > Mammalia > Pilosa > Myrmecophagidae > Myrmecophaga > Myrmecophaga tridactyla. Next base: position 18,360 of record PVIY010025536.1, on the reverse strand, counting down.
CTCTAGGTCCCCTCTCTTCTAGAATCTTGATGGATTATATTCCTAACTTCCAGGCTGTGCATTTGAATCTCTGAAACACTTCCTACTACTTAACATCTCCTCACTGGGGTCCAGATCCTGTACAAACTAACCACAATACCCTGAACCCCAAATCCTCCACCTCTTGACTCTGAGCTCAGCCCGTTTTAGAGTCTCCTGTCCTACTACCCCGAGACTATCACAGCCTTGATAGATCCTGAGGTTATTGCATGTTTTTTAATTTGTTTTGTTTTTATTTTTGGCATAGGCAGGCTCCAGGAAGATCCTGAGGTTTTGAAGCCATATTAAGATGCACAGTTAATTGAACTTTTAAACATGCTGACCCACCCAAGGGCACCCATCTCCCAGGCAGGAGATGAGTCTCATATGACTCATCCACTAGTCCCTGAGTTTTTCATCCCTTTGTCTCTGGTCCAAGCCATACTGGCTTCCTTTCTTGGTATTGTGAATATTTTAGTTTCCTATTATGAATTAAAAACTACCCCAAAACTTAATTAAAACAACAGCCATTTTATGATATCTCATGATTTTGTGAGCCAGGAACCTGGACAGGGCTTGGCTTGGCTATTCTTCTGCTCCACATAGTGTCAAATAGGGATATTTAGTGGTCAATTAGCAGCTGGGCTGGGCTGGTCCAAGCCCAACAGAGACAACTGGAGGGCTGGGCTCAGCAGGTCCCCTCTCCATTTCCATTTAGTCTCAGGAGTTCTCCGTGCAACATTTCCAGCAGGCTAGTCATACTTCTTACCCCATAGCCAAGCACTCCAAAGGACCATGAAAGAAGCTGCCAGTCCTTTCAAAGGCTAGCTCTGGAACTGGCATAGCATCACACCTGCCACACTCTATTGGTCAACACACCAGCCTGCATTCAAGGAAAATGAAAATAGGCCCTACCTCTCCTTGGAAGGATGGCCAAATAATTTGTGGACAAATTTGTGGCAGTTCCTGCATGTCTCACAGCCAGATATACTCAGGTTCTAGCCAAAAGACTTCTTAGATAAACCACCTGAAAGCACACCTTGTTTTCCCAATTTGAGAGTCATCTGTTAGAAGTGGAACATTCAGCACCATAGCAGCAAAACTAACCAATTGGCTCACAGGGTGGGAAGTCCATAAGCTTTTCTCTTTCATTTCCTCCTCTTCCCTACATCACCTAGTACAGTAATGTCTCAGGCTAAAGAATCATTTTCCTCTCCAGGCATTAAACTCTGAGTCCCTCACACCAGGAGGGTTGTAAATCACAAACATGAGATTGGTTTTGCAACAGAACTGGCGCTGAAGACCCTTTGGCAGTAATTCTTTCTCGCCTTATCTATTTTTTCCAGAGGAGCATCTGTCAGTGCATGGGGGTGTCCTTCTGTTCTTATGGCTTCATCTCCCTGGCTCAGGCCAACCATCACACTCCAGGAGAGTTTCTCCCTATGGAACCCACCATCTAGAAATCCCCCTGGGGCTTCAGGAATGAAAATCCCACCGACAGTGTCCAGGAGGATCTCCTACTGAATTCCACTCTAGAGAAGATGGTGCCTGTGAGATTTCAGCACTCACAGGATTTGACAGTCCAGAAGGCACATATGTAATAATGCCAGATTGAGGCATATAGCAATGCTGTAAGGAGAAATGTCAGATTAATATTGATGGGGGAGTGGCAGGAGGAGAAGCACAGTTAAATGGCTCTGAACATATTACTGAATAATTTGTATTATTTCTACACACCTTTTTAAAGTGGAAAAATAAGATGTATTTGCAGCATTCTGATACATAAAGCTTTTTCATAGCTATAATCTCAGAGGAACCTCACCTGATACCCCATGAGTTTAATCCCATTGTGTAAAGGATGAAGTTCAGACCATTTAAACTAATTGCTCAATGTCACCTAGTTTTCCTATAATCAAATTATACATAGTGACTTTAAAGGAAAAAAGAGATAATTTTCTCATTTTAACTAAAAAAGAAAAATAGAACAGTAAATTAAACCTAGATGTCAGTATGCTATTAACAGGAATATCCTATCATTCCATACACTTCTGCCCATAAATATTTCCCCCATGGAAGGTGCAAAGTACCTTACCATTCTTTGTCAAGTCATATGGAAGTTTGTCTGCCTACTTTGGGTACAGCACACTCACAGATGAGGGCAACCCCAGAGAGGTCCCTGATGGCCATTTCATGTAGCATTGCTTCAGCCACAGAACAGCTTAAGCTTTGGCATGAGGGATCTGCCCCATGCAAATTATAATGATTAACTGAAACATTATGATTATTTTCCTTACAAATTTTAACTAAAGGCATGGGGAGGGGTACAAAAGCAAAAAGACATAAGAGAAAAAGCAGACAGCAAAGGCTATGAGGCAGCAGAGGTCACAAGCTGATGGAAGACATGATAGAGGAAGCAGAAGCTATTAAAAGACAGAATACATTAAAGAAGAAGGAAGAGGATCGATCAGAAGGAGAAAAAAGGATGATGAGTAGGAATAACAAGAATAAAAATGAAAAGAACAAGAACAAAAAAGGAGCCTTGAATTATCAGAAGCTAGGAAACATATAGATTAGAGTAAAAGGTGGTTTGTTGGGTTTTGTTGGCAGGGTAGAAAATGGAATTGAAATGCTGATCCACTTTAATAGCCGAGTACCACAGCTGGGGTTGACAAATTTGGCTACTGAAGGGACGGCCAACAACCCAGCCTTGATGACTATGCCGGACCCACATAACCTCCTAGCTCAAAAAACCTGCTCCAACTATGTGATGATATTGTGAATTACTGATAATATATGTAGAATGGAATGATCAAAATAAGAATGTTTGGTTTATTTGGTGTGTTTTTTTTTGTATTTAAAAAATTTTTTTAAATGTTTTTGAAAAAAAAAAAACCTGCTGCATTCCCTCTGAGACCTCATTGACTGAGCCTGGCCAAGGGGCTGATGGTCCAGTCTTATTTATTCTGAAGGGTGTCCTCAAAATAACTCCCATTATCTACAGTAAATTGTGTGTCTAGTTCTTGCCACTGAATAGACTAACACAATGATTGCAATAAAAAATCACAAGGACATATAGATCAAATACAAGATGAGGAAATGACCAGTGCTCTTAAAATTTTGGTTTAATATCATAGGGCTCCATGCCATTGGGGTGCTATATATTTAAACATATAAGAGGTAATAATTTTTATACCTTCTCCTTCTCTACCTCAGTGATGTCACTGATAACAGACCTTCACAGGAGGTCATCAAATCAAGCCTCTATTTTCAACCCAGAGTCCAAGACAGTGCTCTGTATAAAGGAAGTGTTTCAACAAATGTTGGTCATTGGAGTTGGTAGGAAATATTAAAGAGAGGATCAGGGCAGTACTGTCCCCTCCAGGGGCATCTGAAAACACAGTGGGACATTTGTACTTGTCACGATGACTGAGGTCTTCTGCTGGCATTTAATGGGCAAAGATCAGAGATACTGAAATCTTAAAATGCTCGTGAAAGTCTCACATAATTATTTTTCCCAACAAAAATACCAACACTGCCATCTTTAAGAAAAACTGGACCTTCACACATACGTACATCATGTAGCCTGATGCATGGTCAGGCAACAAAGCAGCATGTTTGAAATTGAGATTTGTTCTAGAAAATTCATAACGTGCTGTTTTAGCTATAGTCCAGTAGGAGTGCTTGTGTTCTGGCCTCTGTCATGAAAGACAGCAAACTCCCTTTCAGGAACACTCTTAGACCAGGAAAATAGACATGAAGTTATATTTCTCCAGGCAGGAAGATGCAACATATTTTATTTAATGAGTAGCTTAATTTATCACTTGTGAATACTGAGACGGAGGGTGTGTGGGCCATTTGTACTATTGTTCAGTCCCTGCATAAATTAGGACTGGGCCTGCTCACTCCCTGGGTGGCTGTAACTTAAAGAAACAAAGCAGACTTCCGGGAAGATGGTCAAATAGAGTAGCTTGAGATTAGCCTTGCTCCACGGAAAAGTTACAGAAGGGACAAGAGGGAGCCTGAGGCGGCAGTTTGGGAGTGTGGCTGACCTGGGACAGCCTTCTGTACCTCATGTGGCAGCCCTGGTTGCAGAGGCCGAGGAACTGAGAGGCAGAAAGCTGGAACCTGGCATGGAGGTGTGGAGCCACAGAGCCCGTGGAAGTGCACAGACAGGAGCAGGGGACTAGGAAGTAAGCCAGGCTGCATTCCTTGGGTGCTCCACCCTCACTAGTGTGGCCCCATGACCAGTGACTCACCTCATGCACCCAAACCCTGTCACCTGCTCCCATTCACTGTGCTCCAGGAGCCCCAACCCACCAGCTCCCAGTGCACAGGCCTGCCCCACATGCCCACCCGAAGTACAGCCCAACCCACCTCTCCTGTGCCCCTCCCAAGCACTACCTCCCCCTCCCTGTTCCCTGTAGGATGTTGCCAGCACATAAAGGCTGTGAGCACTAACCTCTATACCCAAGCTACCTCTGCCCCCCTGTGCATAGGGTCATATAGCCTCACTTCCCACCTCCTGAGCTCTGCACATCTGTTTACAGCAATCCCAGGCCCACACATGCACATGGGCCCCCAATCACATCATTCAGCTCTGGGAACCGCACTTTACAGCAGTCCTAGAACCACGCATGCACATGACCTCAGCCACATTTCCCCACCTCTGCGAAAGTGCCAACCTGCATAGCCAGGTCTCATCTGCCCCCAATCCATGAAGGCATAAAACAGACCTGCAGCCACAGCTCTACACATGTGCACAAGGGGCCCCATGCCTTAGACCAGCACACATCAGGGTTATGCCCCCCAGACTGGTGCACCCGCACAGCTATATTCTCCCTGGCTGCTGGGCACCAATGTTCACAAGCATCAGTGTAACATCCCTAACCTGCGCCTATCCCTGCCCTGAAACAAATCACCACATGAGACCTTAGACTACTGAAAGAAATCAACTCACAGAGACAATCAATCAAGATATTTACATGCCATGAAGACAGCAGAAGATCACTCAGCATATCGCAATGCAGACAGATATAGCCCTGCCTAATGACCAAATTAAAACACCAGAGGAGACACAGACATTGGAACAACTAATCAAAGATGTTCATACAACTCTACTTAATAAAATAAGTGGGAGAGAAAATGATATAAAGGAGATCAAGAATACAGTAGAAGAGCATAAAGAGGAATTTGAAAGAATAACTAGAAAAATAGTAGATATGACAGAGATTAAAGACTTTGTAGACCACAGTCTCTAAGCCCCACTCTGCAAGTGAAATCATTGCCCTCCCCCCTATCTGGCACATGACATTCAGGAGTGAAAGTCTCCTTGGTGATGTGGGAGATGACTCCCAGGGATGAATCCAGACCTGGCACGGTGGGATCTACAAAGCTATCCTGACTAAAAGGGGGAAAAGAAGTGTAGTTAATAAAGCATCAGTGGCAGAGAGAGTTCAAATAGAGTCGAGAGGCTACTCTGGAGGTGGCTCTTATGCAAGCTTCAGGTAGACCTTGCTACCTATCATAACCTGCCAACTCCCAACCAGGACCATTCCAGCCAATCCTAAAGAACACCTAGGGCAATATATAAGATTCCACAATGGTTCCAGGCACTAGAGTAACTTTCCAGAAACCTACAACCTCCAGATGGATCCCTGGTCCAGATAAGTCCTGAAACCCAGCCCAGCCTCTCCAGAACATCAGATAGTTCCATCTCCTTACCCCATATTAGTGACAGACCTTTTCAATATCAAAAATTTAGAATTGTCATAACCCAAACAACCCTAAAGAGAGGTATGGGAAAATCAAAGGTGATGGTGCAATTATACATAGAAGAAAGACTTAACAAATGAATATGAATGCTGAATCATTAAACTGATATCTCTTTTAGTCTCCAGTAGTTCAGAGCAGCTAGAAGTAAAAACCTAAAATTGTGAAATTGTAACCCAGGTCAAACTCTGAAATATGTCCTACAACTAATTGTGGTGCTGTACTTTGAAATTTATAGCTTTTTTGTACATGTTATTTTTCACAAAAAGTCGATTGTGATGATAAAAAAGTATTTAAGCCCTCTAGCATCCTATATTCTGGAGCAGCTAGAAGGAAAAATAGGAGAGGATCATATGGTAGTCCATGACATACTCTGGGATCTGTCCTGTAACCACTTGTTGTAGAGTGCTTGGAAAATGATTGCTTTTTTATTTCTTTACTTTGGTTAATGTTATACTATACAAAAAAAAATGTTTAAAAAAAAAAAAAAGAAAAAGAAACAAGGCAGGTCTTAAAACTCACAAAAAAAAAATCAATGCCCTTAATTTGTATGGTCAATCTACATTTAAAATTTTCATAGAGGAAAACTGTGAAAAGGACCTTTTTCCCAAGATCAGGCAAAGGTCTTCCCATTCTTACTAGGGGACCTGCATTGAAGGTGTGTAGGTTTTGTAGGGGCTGCTTGGGAGTCAGCTACGCTTCTGTGTTTAAATCTCTATATGAGAAAACTAGAGTCTTTTGCTCACAATGGAACTACATGTGCCCTCGTTTTTGATGAAGGAGCTGCATACCAAACATTTTCCCTTTATCATCCATATATCACAGTACACAAATTGAAAGTCTAATTACTGATTTAATAGCATGAAAGATTTCCCAAATGACTAAGCCACAGATTGCTACTGTTCCTATTAGAGTGTAAGGATGAGGAGCATTTTTCTTCCTTCCTTTAAGAGCTTGTCTGTTGACCAGAAAAGTCAACCTCAGTACAGTTCCAATCTCAGTGCAATGTTTTTTCTTTACAGTTGGTGAAAGCTGCAGTTTCTATGTGCTTCCTCTGATCACCTAGGAGCTAAATAAATAAATAAAATTAACTGAGTACTTTTGAACTTTTTTCTATTTTCAGCCTTAATGCACAGAATGTTTTCCCCTACTTCTTTAAAAAGCACCTAAAATGGGCTCTTCATCAAAAATCTAGCTATAGCTTCCACATCTTTTCCACCTTTTTTTTTAAAACCACATGTTGTTATGACAATCGTTCGCCCACTTGACTTCAAACACGCTTTACAGTGCAAAGCCTGTTTCTTGAAGAACAAGAAGGCTGTTTTGTTTTTAGAACTGAGAAAGAGTGTTAAGTCCATGGTCTGTAGATGAAAGCCAGGGCATTAGATTAGATTAGATTAGGAGTCAGGAGACCAGTTTAGACACCAACTAGCCATGTGACCCTCTGGACCCCAGGCTCCTCCTCAGCAGGAGAGAGTCAGACTGGAATCCTATGGTTACTTCCAGTCCAGAGAGCTATAATTTCACACGTAAATCCCTTTCTCCTGGAGGAAACCTATGGAAAGGGCCAGAGAGGCTTAACCCAGACCTTCATTCAGGGAAGCAGCTATTTTTCTTCCCTGTTGCTTTCAAGGGAGAAGGAAGGACAGGATGAGATGCATACAGAACAAGATTACTTTGCCCATAAAATCTCTTAAAAGTAAAAATTTTCTAATAACCGCAAATATTCAGATAGTGTTTCCTTATGCTAGAAGCTCTTCTAAGTGTTTTATACACATTAATTGATTCACTGCTCACAGGGCAGGCAATAGGGCTACACGCCAGTGTACAGATAAGGAAACCGATGTATGAGGATGCTAAGTGACTTGTCTAAGGTCACTCAACTAGTGAATAAAGGCACTGGGATTGAAACCCAAGCAACCCGGTTCTGGAGTCCAGGTATTTATTGACCTTCTTGACCACAGCAACCATTGCCCACCTATAAAATAAATAGACCGTTATAGTGGGAAATTGTGTTGAAATCAAGACTCCACCACGTCCTGTTACTTCCGATGACTTAGCCTCTCACAGCCTCAGTTGTTTATCAGTAAGACATACCTTTAAAGGCTTATAATGAGGTTTTAATAAGATAATGCCTGAAGAAATATTTTGTAAACCTTAGAGCATTAAGCAAACAGTAATTATGAATCTATCTTCAGTAGAAAATAGCTTGAGGTGGCATTTTCATTAACCAAGTTTAAAATAAGCATGATCTAAAAACAGACAAACTACTGTTCCAATTTGAGAAATACAGTCTTCAACTTTTTTTTGCGGGGGGAGATGAGGAACAAGGGCAGAGAGCAATAACACCATATGTGGGGAAGTGAATCTTCGCAGGGCCTAAAATAAGACCATTTTGCTTGAATCAAAATAAGAAAAAGCAAAATGGCTTCTGAGTTGCTTCTTTCAACGATCTTCAATGCCAATAAGCACTGGAAGGATTTGGGCAGGACCACAGAGACCACTGCATTAGAGTGTAACCCCACAACCATCTGGAAGAAGAGCCAGAAGAGTCTAAGGGATGTAACCTGGGAGCATCTCCACGGCTCAGGGTTCGATTTCCTTGGTTATCAGCTCTTCTCTGGGCCTCGACTCACCCCAGATTGAACCTAGGAATTGACTTGCTAAAGGGTCAGAGTGTGCTATTTTGAAAACTTGTTATATGTTCCCTTTTTATGAAAAGCCATGTTCTTCTAATCCAATCTTGTGGGGGGTAGACCTTTCGTTGGATGGCGTATTTTGATTAGGTTGTTTCCATGGAGATGCGACCCCACCTACTCAAGGTGGGTCTTAATCAGCTTACTAGAGTCCTTTTAGAGGGAAACATTTTAGAGAGCTCAGAGCCTACACAGAGAGCAGAGAGATGAAACCAAGACACAGACTTTGGAGATGCAGAAGGTAAACACCCCAGGAGATACCAGAAGCTGAGGGAACCATTTTGAAATCAACCCAGGAAAGAAAGGCCAGCAGATGTCACCATGTGCTTTCCCATGTGACAGAGAAACCATGGAAACCATTGACATTCCTTGAGTGAAGGTATCCTCTTGTTGATGCCTTAGTTTGGATATTTTCATGGCCTTAGAACTGTAAATTTGTAACCTAATAAATCCCCTTTGTAAAAGCCAATCCATTTCTGGAATGTTACATTCTGGCAGCTTTAGCAAATCAAAACACAGGGCTACAGTCAAGCACCGTTCTAGCTTTCCTTCTGTTCCTTGTTCTTCCTTCCTCTCTTTGGATGGTGGAACATAACACAAAGACATTCAGACAAAAAGCAGAGCCTTTATTACTTAAAGTTCTGAATGAGAGAAGGCTGCCACTCAGGGCCTGAGAGGATGGGGTATGCACCCCGGGAGAGGGTAACAGAGAGCCAGGACTGTAGGAGACTATTTACGTATGGCAAAGGGGATGGGTTAGCCAGATTTCTTAGGTTCCATGTGGATTGGCTAATTGAATAATGTCGTAGGCTCTAGGCCACAAGGGATGTCTGTAGTTGTTTGGTTCCTGGACCCAGGGTGATTAGGGCCAGTATATAATGACCCTGAGTGTGAGAACCAAATAAATGGAATAGTTGGAGTGTGGACTTAAACAGCTGCTCAAGAAAGGAAACTGCCTGGTCTCTAGCAGGGTCTCAAAACTGTCAAGACACATTGCTACCTATCATAACTTGCCAAACCCCAACCAAAACCATTCCAACCAATAATGAAGAACACCAAGGGCAATATATAAGATTCTACAAAGGTTTCATGCACTAGGGTAACTTTCCAGAAACCTACAACCTCCAGATGGGTCCCTGGACCAGATAAGTCATGAAACCTAGAGGGCCCAGCCTCTCCAGAACAGCAGCTATTTCCATCTCCCTACCCCATATGTTATTTATCGTAAAAGAAAGTGATTGTAATGATAAAAAAAATTTATTCCTTCTAGCCTCCTATATTCCGGAGTAGCTAGAAGGAAAAATCTGAGAGGATAGTATGGTAGCCCATGACAAACTCTGGGATCTGTCCTGTAACTACTTGTTGAAGAGTGCTTTGAAAATTATTGCTTTTTTCTTTCTATGCTTAGTATATATATTATACAATAAAAAAAGTTAAAAAAAAGAAAACTGTCAAGACTGTACTTCAAACAAACTGTATTACAGCATCCCAGTCAGGTCTGCAAAAATTCTAGGCCCTATGAGCTTCTTTCTAGCCTTAGCTCTAAGACTCACTCTTCTCCCTCTCCCAAGACCAACCCCTTACCCACTTTCCAGTTTCTCTAGATGAGGAAAGTTCTTTCTCCCTTGTTCTCTAAAGAATTATTCCCTGGGTTTCAGAGTTTGCTTCACCTTCACAGAACTCCTTTGTCTCTAGCTAATGAAAGCCACATCTCTTTCCTGAGGGGGTCCTTTCTTACGTGGTTTATCGATGGCCAAAGAAGGACAGTCTCATTCTATAAAGTCTGGCATGGCTCTTTTTGGTTTCAATTGGAGCTTTTTTTTTTTTTTTAACTTTTCTAAATTTCAAAATATGTACTCATTTTTACAAGTTAAACAATACTGAGAAGTAGTTCTTTAAAAGTTCATGGTCTCCCTGGCCCTCAAGGCAAGCCCATTCTCCCAAGTTAACTAAGGATAGCTGTTGGCTATGCATCTTTTTCTCATCCCCTCCCACCAAATTGGAGTGAATTAGCCAGTCACATGTATAGCTGTTCTTAATCTTTTTTTTTTTTTTGGTATGTTGTATGGAGGGGGCCGTACGTATTTCATTCTTTTTCCATGCGGGTATCCTGTTATTGCAACACTATTTGTTTAATTTTTGTTGCTTGTTGTTTTTTTTTCTTTGTTTTGCTTGCTTGTTTGTTTTTGGGAAGCGCATGGGCCAGGAATCGAACTCAGGTCCCCCACATGGCAGGTGAGAATTCTACCACTGAATTACCCTTTCACCCCCATTCTTAACTTTTTACAGTTACAGATGACTTTGAGGATCTGATAAAAGCTATGGATGTTGTCTCTAAAGCCTGCCTGTATGCATGCACACGTAATTTTGCATTTGATTTCAAGGAGTTCCTGGACTCTAATTAATAACTCCTATTTCTAAGCTTACATCTGGGGCTCAATTTTTCTTGCATGCATGGAATCCCAGGGGCTGGTGCCATAATCCCTGAAATCTATCCTTATTCCTCCAACAGTTGCTCAATAAATGCTTCTTTTTCATTTGTTCCTCCTACAAGGAGTCCTCACTGTGTCTCTCACTAAAGTCCTGTTTCCTATCCAAGGAAGCCTTCTCATCTGTAGCTCATTTGATGAACAAACCAGGAGGTAGAAACTGAGTCAATGCTGAGTTAATCCTTCTGGCACTAAACTCCTGGAGTTCTCAGTAACGAAGTCCTCCAGCTGCCCTCCCTCTACCTGCCCCACTATACTAACCTTCCTCTTCTTCCCAGATGCCATCATGCAGCTCTCCAATACAAAATCCCTTAGACCTATTTCACTAAGGAAAGACAAGATCTTTCCATCTTAATATCAAGCAAATAGTGTTCTAGGAGGAGGAAACCCATTTGTATTACACACAAAGGATATACAGGGTTTTTATGTACACTTGTTTCCTCCCTTTCACATAACCACCCCTAACACACAATAGCAATTTGTGGGTAAAAACATGAACCATAATTTGAAAATAAATAAATGACAGTACTTCCTGAGCATCTGTCCACATAATTCCATGTTCAATCACATGCAGAATGTTTCATTCAAAGACAGTAGATACTAGCAAAGAAGAATGACAGCGGATTGTCCCACAAATATCCAACAGACGTATTTCTAGATGAAGATAAATATTTCCCACTGCGTAATATCAACATCAACTATACATGTAAGAACCAAGAATTCAATGGAGAGGAAGCTCTAGTAATAAGCAAGCGTATGTGTATCAAAAAAATACCTATATTTTCAACATATTTCTCAAATTACAATAGTCAAGGCTGGAGATTGGCTATGAATGCACTGCTGGCAGCCTTACCAGTTGATTTTTTTCTTTTTCTTTATTAGAGAAATTTTGGGTTTACAGAACAATCAGGCAAAAGATACAGGGTTCCCAAACACCACCCCACACAAACCCCGCATTGGTGTGGAAACATCAGCTACAATGGATGATAGCACACATCTAGAATTGCAATATTAATTAAATTAATATTTAATTAAACCCAGTTTAATGCAGGGTTCTCCATTTTTGCAGTGCGGTTACATGGACCTTTTCTTTTAATTTTTACTCTGTTACCACATTTACAATCTACATTTCCCCTTTGAATCATATTCATGTATATATTTCAGTGCTGTTAATTGTGCTCACAATGTTGTGCTACCATCACCGCCATCTATTACCAAAACATTTTCATCATTCCAAATACGATCCCTGTACATTTTAAGCATTAAACTACCATTCCCTATGCCCATTCCATCCCCTGGTAACCTAATTTCTAGATTCTGACTCTACGATTTTCCTTATTCTAATTGTTTCAGTCAGTGAGAAGTAATATTTGGCCTTTTTTGGCTGGCTTATTTGTGTGATGGTTGGGTTCTGATGTCAACTTGGCCAGGTGATGATGCCCAGTTGTCTGGTCAGGCAAGCACTGGTCTAACTGTTGCTGCAAGGATATTTCACAGGTGAGGCCACTTAGCTGGAGCCCTCAGGAAGACTGGAGAGGGACCCAGTGGGGACCATGGAGAAACAATGACAGCAACCATCTAGGGAAGAGAGGACTAGTCCGCCACAAGTAGTTCCATGTTTGCAGCAAATCTGACACATTTGAGCTGGGTGAAACCCTCACAATCACCTGGGCCATCCTCCTTGCTTTCCTGATGAGACAAGAGAAATGACTTGTCCAAGGTCTCAAAGGTGTCTGAAGGAAAATGTTACAGACCCACCCAACCCCTTGGTTTCATACAGGTATATAAGACTCATGAACCAAGATGAAGTTAAAACCAACCTAAAAGTTAATTTTCATGGAAAGTCAGGATCTTGGGGTGAGTGATCACTGAATAGGGGAAGATGATAGAAGGAAGAGTTACAAAAGAAACTTTAATCTGTGTTTAATTTAGGTTCATGATTGGCAGCGCTCCACAGAGTAAAGCTTTTAGACTGTGCAGTCAGAACACCTGCCTTCAGGTACCTAATAACTGTTTGGCTTTAGGCAAGTTATTTGATTTCGCTAATCTTTAATTTCCATAAAATAATTTAGAAATACTAAAGAATTACAGGAGTTCTAGGGACAACAGATCAATGGTCCCTAGAATGCCTTGAGAGCTTCTTGAGTACTTAAGTGAAAAATGAAGCAACAGAAAACTTTCAATGTCTTCATACTAAGCATAAGGCTCAGGAAAACATAGGGAAAGTTAAGGAAAGATCTCAAATGACATTCACACTTTTCTGTTACTACAGGTGTTCCTGTGATTAATATATTTTTGCCAACATTCTTCAAGGAACAACTCTGGAAGAGGCTGTATGTAGGAAGCACATACCATGAGCTTTTGGTCTTAATACAGTTGAAACCCAAATAATTTAACGCTGAAGAAAACTTTGTTGACTTGCCAAGAATCACTAGGCCCAGAGACAGCATACTCCAAAACAGTATCGTGTAAGTAATAAACTCTCACAGTCATGAAATTAGCCTTTGCTTGTTTCTTCCCTGAGGAACAGAGATTGATTGTGACTTGAATTCCCCGAGGATAAAAGCCATTAGCTGCTCAGCATGCCCTCCCTCTGGAGAAGCCAAAGCCAATGGCCAATGGCCAATTTGGCTCTGAAAGTGAATTTGGAGCACCTCAGAGTTGCATAAATACTGAACAAACTACACAGAGGCCATATTTCCATGAACACCCTGGCCCCAGAGAGACATCACATAAACTTGTGTCTTCTCTTAGGTGGGGAGACAGGATGGGGCGGGGGGGGGGAGAGAAACTTGACTGAAATACTGAGCTATTTTCCTGGTGATACAGGGGCTGTGGTGAGTAGTAGATCAGCAGCTTACTCATTACAGACTTCATTTTTTGCATCTTCAAAATGGGGATGCTAGTTCAGGATACTGGCCTAGCACCCCAGAGCAATTCCCCAAGGAATAAAGGCATCAATAAAAAGTAGACTGACTCTCCTACAATCAAGATGAAAAGCCTTGGAAGCCCATCCAAGTATGAACTCAGTTAGCCTCCTTGACATGGAAAATTCATGAGCTCTTCCAGTGTTACCTTGGACGTGAGCTATATTACTTCAAGAGCAACTAACGTTAACTTTGACTCTTCATCTGGCATTCTTGTCACTTCAAACAGTCTCTTTGCCATATCTCAACTCCATGCCTCATGTTAAAGTCTTCATTCAAGCCATCGACATTTTTTCTTGTATTCTTATAATTTTGCACTTTCAGACAACTCTGTAAATTGTCCCCAAAGACATTTACTTCTTTTTCCCTAACGCTGTTTCCTCTACTCTCAACAACTGTTTTCCAATCACAAAAATTAGACTCTTTAGTCTCTAGTATAGGTAAAATCCCTTTTAAATAAAGCGGAGAGTCACCTTGTCCTGGTGGAGTCTTGGCGGGATTTTTTTGTGTGACTATATCCCAGATTATAAATCCTAGAAAGACAGCAAAGTTAAATCAGAGTGTCTCTGCAATAAATTACCAAATAGAAAAAAATTAAAACCTGCTTTTAATTTAGTGAAAGAAAAATAGAAGCAGTATGCATACATCCCTAGACCTCTTTTAAATGTGGTGTTTTGAGCAATCCTAGAACCAGATGGACAAATCCTGGGGCTGCTGTATGACCTAGAGCAGGTTATTTAACCTCTCTGGGCCTCAATTTTTATATAGAAATAATGTCAAATACTAATATTAGTTCATCAAATTATTTTGAGGTTTAAATGAAACAACACTCATAAATTACTTCAAATAAGGCCTGGCACAAAAAAATAGCTCTGTACATATTAACTATTATTAAGATGAACCTGGTTTGGGGGCTAGTTTGCTTAAACAAGGATAATTGAAAACTACTTGAAGGTTGAATAAAAGCAGTATAGTATTGTTTGAGGATTTGATATGCGTAAGATAACAGTAAGGCTTTAGCACAGTCCTGACACAGTGAGAGAGCAAAGACATTATAATTGTCATGGCACAGCCACAGCTCAGTTGGCTAGAAAACAATGCTACATAAGCGCTATTCCTTATGGACACAGCTGCTGGAACTGCCTAAAGGAGCTACAATCAGGGCAGGAGGGGGCTCTAGTGGAGAAGGAGAAATAGGAGGGCCAAATGATGTCACCAGCTATTTTAAAATCACTTGCAGTCCCTCTTTTACAAATACTAGGGCGACAATGTTCTAGGGTGTGAAGGTCAGCTTATTCTCTGGACGTAAACATTGTTTTAAAAGCAGATGATAACACATCTCTCTTGAACACACACATGCAAGCCTCCCATCCAAACTCCCCTCCCAAGTATTCAAGCTCTTTCCTCCTAAAGCATGCCAGGGCATCATCAAACTCTGAGTCATAGTATATCTAAAGGTTCTTAGAAGTGAGCTCATCCAACTCCATTTGTTTTATAGATGAGGAAAATTAGGAGAAGGGAAAGGGGTTGCGAGCAGAAGAGGTGCCCCAGGTCACACAGCCAGCAACTTCACTGCCTCCCATTCCTATATTCTTCACCACCCATCTCAGAATCTTCAACCCAATGGCAAGTCCAGCTTCTCTCTGGGTACCTGAAAGGAATTCCTTCTCTGAGACGCCACGCCCTGAGGGACTCCAAAATCCTTGTTCATTACTGCCATCTAGGGACTCACTAGTGAGTTCTCATCCTTGGGCTGATTGTGACAGCAGCTGCCGTACATCATCTTAATGAAGCCTCCAGGTCAGCACACCTCAGCTCACCACTGAGCAGAACTATTCATGTCCCAGATATTCAGGAGCTACTGCCTGACCCTTGTTGATGAACAAATCCTTATTGTTTCTTCTCTGAAACACCGTTAGGAAAAATTTCAAACTCTTTGGGGTTTAAAAATGTCATCTCAGGGAGTACTAATGAGTTGCTCAGGTCTGATTTGATGTCTGATTCTTTTCAAGGTGTTGCTAAGAAAGTGCTCATCCACTCCATCCCCACCACTGCGAGAATTTCAAACCTATTAACTCCAGTCAAGTATGTTAGCTGTTCTTCGACTTTCCCCTGAGCTGTCTTTATTTATTTATTTATTTTGTATAGTCAGATAGCAGCTGGCAACAAAACAGCATTTTTTTTGCCAAAAAAAATAAAAGGCATTCATTGAACCAGAAACACTTATGAACTAGTTCTCTAGTGATAAATCTATCAACTTGTTATAGAAATGATGAGATGGGCTCTGGCTCCTGACAAACAAGAACAGTGCAGGTTGACTTCTGACTGCAATTAAAACCACTCTTCTTGGAATTTCCAATCCAAAGGCAAAAAGAAAACAATCATAGCTGATTACTTTTTTAAGCAGGAAAGGTTAGAAAGCTTCCTGTTGGAACATGTAAGCTTTTTTTTTCCACCTGTGCGTTATGCCATGTCACATAAAGATATGGCTGTTCCTCTTTTTGCCAACTATTATTTCAGGGTTTTTTTAAAAAAGGATCTTCTGAATAGTGCTTTTGCCCTGCATGTTTCTCTGTCCCAGCCTCCATACCTTAAAGCCCCCACTACCTGCAGTACTGCACAGTGGTTTAAACACCCGGATTAGAGGCAGCTCAAATCGCAGTTCTACCACTCGCTGACCTCATGCAAGTTCCTTAACAGAAAATGATAGTAACTGCGTCACAGAGTTGTAAAAGTTGAAGATAATCAAAGTTTGGTGCTTGACCTTCAGTAAGTGATCAATAAAAGTTAGCTGCTACTGTCGTTCTCATCACCATCATCCTCAACATGGCTGCCAATATAAGAGCTCAATTACAAGGAGATTCCACAGCCTGGAAGGCAGACTTCGGGTAGTTCTTGCAGCCAGAACTGAAAAGCGCACGAGATTTCAATTTTGAATATATGGGTACAAATCCTAGATCTGTATGACTGATACATTTAAATTCTCAATCCTCAGTTTCCTCATCTGTAAAACGGAGGTAACAATAGCTCCAGGACTGTTGTGAAGATTGAATGACCTAAATGATACCAAAAGGATCAAGTCCAGTGCCTGGGCCACAGCAAGCAGACTTTCCTTCCTTGCTTGTGGCCTAATCCCTGCAGATGAGGTGCAGGTGACAAGTCTTGATGGAGATGCTCTGGGGGAACCTGGCTTCGTGCTTCTTGATGTTCTTTTCCCATAATTCCCAGTGTAAAGAAGGAAGCTCTTGAAAAGTCTCTGCTAAGCATATGAGAGAAGAAAGCAGCCAGAGCAGCTGGGAAACCCTTGGGGATGGCAAGCTCCAGGAGCATGAGGGAACTCAGGGATAGAAGAAAGAATTCAGCAAATTTGGTACTGGCCACAGTTTTGTGTAGGAGCTGGGGGATGATAAGGGGGTGGCTGGAGGAATGGGACTCGTGTTTTTTGTGATCAGTGTCCTCAGCTTGGCAACGCATGTCTTCCTAGCTTTTGGCCACCTAGACTGATTTGTCGCTATTCAATGAAATCTAAAAAGTCTCTGAAATAAGGCAGCATTCTCTCACCAGCTGTATTTTGAGAGGATGACAATTTGGACACAATTTATTTTCCAACCTGAAGCAAATTCAGACAGTGTGTAAATGTATCTAAATCCATAGGCATGTCTTTCAGTGTGTGTGTATGCATGTGTGCAGATGCACGCATAGCCTCTCTCTCATGACACGCATGCTCACGTGCATAGCCTCTCTCTCATGACACACATGCTCATAGATGTAAGTTAATTATCTTAAATTAGTGATCAGTTATTTGATTTTTAAATTGAGATCTCATACCCTAGAACTCTCCACCAGCTACCCTATTCAGCCTGCTGGGTTCGCAGAAGTCAAGGCTAAATACACACTATATTACTACTTAAGTAACTGGGTCTTTCATTCTCCCCAACAAAAGAAAAAACTGGGATCCTTGAAGAGCTGGGCTGGTCTAGGTATGAGTTGAAGTATTTCTTTTGCAGACATTTGGGGAAAATTCTAATCACCCAGATGGCAAGAAAAATTTAAAAAGGATAAAGCTGAGGAAAATTTCTCAGAAGGACAGAGAAGGTTTATCTCAAAGATGTAGTATTTTCATGCCTTGCCTCCTGAGGGACTAGGCCAACATTACCCTAGAAAGAGCTTCAGTTCCTCATTTGCAATATTATTATTATACAATTATTTGTACCTATCATATGGGTGTGTGTGTGTGCGCGCGCGCGCGTGCGTGTGTGTGGATAAGTAAGATTACTCATGTAAAGCTCTTAGCAGAGTTCCCAGTGCATCATCAAGCCTCTGTAAATATAAGCCATTGTCATTCTTGGGCCTTTACAGGATGGAACCTCCCAAGTCTCAGCCAGTCCCCCAAACCCATTTGCACAGACCAATGTTAAGGAGACCAAGAAAGAAGAGATCTAAAGAGACTGGCCAAAATAG